>JRUC01000610.1:0-15702 GCA_000806385.1 Leptographium procerum
CCACCGACACCGTCGATCTAGCTGCTGGCCCTCCTCACTGAACTACGGAAACATATACAGCACACGCTCTAATACACCCTAGTCGCTGGCCTGCGAACCACGAGCTTTCCCTATGGCTTGACACGGTGGCCATTCCGCGTACTACTGACTTCTCTGCCTGCGAGCCGTTCGATCAAAATTAAGCTTATTGCCTATTGTGCATTGCGCACCGTACATAGCATAGTGCATATAGCCCACTCCAACGACCACAGTCATGGCTGCCCAGTCCACCCTGCGCCAGTCGGCCGCTGAGGCCGCCTTCGCCGCCTTCATCGATAGGTATGGCGGCATGATCCGTCGTCGACTTCGCCGAACCACGAAAACAACACGCCTGCTGGCGACGGTCTCGCTGCTGGTGTCAATTGTGCTGGGAGCGGAGGGCGGGCGCCGCTGGTGGCGACGCCGCCGGCTGGAGCGGGAGCAGGGGCTGAAGCTGGTCCGCACCAACTCGTGGCTGCACAACAAGGATGGCTCGCGCACCATTTACGTGCCCTATCGAGGCAGCACGTCCAAGGTGGTCTTCTGGACGACCAAGCCGCTGACCTTTGAGGCCCATCGCCGCCTATTCCTGAATCCGCCGCGGGTGTCTGGCCTTAGCAGCAGCAATGGCGACGGTTACGTACCCGGACCCCAAACCAAGCCAGGCCTCAATCTTGCGTTCCTTCACCAGTTCCTGAGCCTCATGAGCATCATGATTCCGCGGTGGACCAGCAAGGAGTCCGGTCTACTCCTCAGCCACGCCGGCTTCCTCATGCTCAGGACGTATTTGTCGCTTGTCGTAGCCCGGCTGGACGGCGAAATTGTCCGCGATCTAGTAGCCGGTAACGGAAAACTGTTTATGTTGGGACTGCTAAAGGTAGCAAATACCCACCCTGCTCCTCGTCTCTTTCCGCTTTTCATCATTGTTCTTGCTAACAGCAGCTTAGTGGTGTGGCCTCGGTAGCGTGGCGTCGTACACTAACGCTATGATCAAATTCCTTGAGTCTAAGGTGTCGATCGCCTTCCGCACCCGACTCACGCGGTATATTCACGATTTATATCTGAACGACAACCTCAACTACTACAAGCTCTCCAATCTCGACGGCGGCATCGGCCAAAATGCCGACCAGTACATCACTCAGGACCTGACTCTCTTCTGTGCTGCTGCCGCCGGCATATACTCGTCGCTCGGCAAGCCACTGATCGATCTTTGCGTCTTCAACTACCAACTCTATCGGTCTCTCGGTCCCCTAGCGCTCTCAGGAATTCTCAGCAATTACTTCCTAACCGCCAGCATCCTGCGGCGGCTGTCGCCGCCCTTTGGCAAGCTCAAGGCAGTTGAAGGCCGCAGGGAGGGCGACTTCCGCAGCCTGCACGCTCGCCTGATTGCCAACGCCGAGGAGGTGGCCTTTTACGGCGGTGCAGACATGGAGAAGCAGGCACTCAACCGGGAGTTCAAGGAGCTCAAGACTTGGATGGAGGGCATCTACTTCCTGAAGATCCGCTACAACATGCTGGAGGACTTTATCGTCAAGTACAGCTGGAGCGCTTACGGCTATCTGCTGTCGGCGCTGCCGGTATTCCTGCCTGCCTGGGGCGGCCTCGGTGGAGTGTCAGAGCTGGCCAGCGGTGGGGTGACGACGGCACTGTCTGGCGCCGCTGACACAGGCGACCGGGAGCGCACGCGCACCAAGGACTTTATCACGAATCGACGGCTGTTGCTGTCGCTGGCCGACGCGGGTGGGCGGATGATGTACTCGATCAAGGACCTGGCGGAGCTGGCAGGCCACACGAGCCGAGTGTACACGCTGATCTCGACGCTGCACCGGGTGCACGCTAACGCGTACTACCCACCGGCAGGGCGGCAGAGTGAGCTCTACTCGCTGTCGGATGTGCAGGGCACGATGCAGAAGGGCTTCGATGGTGTGCGGCTGGAGAACGTGCCGGTGGTGGCACCAGGGCTGTGGCCACACGCGGGCGAGGAGCTACTAGAGTCGATGTCGCTGATCGTACGGCGGGGAGAGCATCTGCTAATCTCAGGACCCAACGGTGCGGGGAAGACGTCCATCGGGCGCATCGTGGCCGGGCTATGGCCGGTGTACCGCGGCCTAGTGAGCCGGCCCAAGGCAGTTGGTGAGGACGGCATCATGTTTCTGCCGCAGCGGCCGTACCTGAGCATCGGCACGCTGCGCGACCAGGTGATCTACCCCGACGGCGAGGCGGACATGCGCGACAAGCGCAAGAACGAGCACGACCTGAAGCGGGTGCTGGAAGACGCGCACCTGGGCTACCTGCCGGCACGCGAGGGCGGCTGGGATACCAAGAAGGAGTGGAAGGACGTGCTGAGCGGTGGCGAGAAGCAGCGCATGGCCATTGCCCGGCTGCTGTACCACGAGCCGCAGTACGCCTTTGTCGACGAGGGCACGAGCGCGGTGTCGAGCGACGTCGAGGGCTTGCTCTACGAGAAGTGCAAAGAGCGGGGGATTAGTGAGTTTTAGTTTTTTTCCCATTCTTTCGCTCTGCCCAAAGACCTCGCTGACCACCTCACAGCCCTGATTACCGTGTCTACCCGGGCATCCCTCAAGAAGTATCACACGTTCAACCTGATCATGGGAATGGGCGAAAACGGGAACGAGTGGCTGTTTGAGCGCATCGGCACAGAGCGCGAGAAGCAGAACGTTGAGCGGGAGCTGCACGAGCTGCGCGAGCGGCTGTCGCAGGTGGAGACGTGGCGCGCACGGCGGGCCGAGATAGAGAAGGAGCTGGCGCAGGTGTGGGTGGAGGGCGGCGACGAACCGTTGCCGCCGCCACCGTATGCCGCAGATGCTGAAGCCGCAGCCGAGACGACAGTAGCCCTGCCACCGACCAAGCAGCCGGAAGCAGAGATTACGGCAGAGACGGCAGAGACAACGGCAGAGACAGCCGTACCAAAGACAGCTGAAACAGAGACAACAGAAACAGAGATGGTAGAGGAACAATAGATTAGCGACGCCATCCATGCGCAGATTTGCACATTTCAGGGTCACGATACTTTGAGCGGTTCTTTTCCGGCATATGCAGTTTATGTATCTTGTGCAATAAATACACAAACCAAATAGAACTGAGATGTCAACCCGAGAGACGTTCATTTTATCCATGTCAGCATGTATCGAGAAGTACGAGTATATTCGTCTGACCGCCAAGCACACGCATGGTGCAGTTATTTGCTGGCTCGGCTCACAGGAGTATAGACACGTCGAGTGGCGAAAAAACGCCATAGTTGGACCAATATTGTAATGAGACTGATCTTTGCCTCTTTAGCCCAACGGTCCGACGCCAACTGCCAGTAGGCCAGTCTCTCCCGCCCGACACCCCTGACAGAACGGACCGCTAAGACATTCATTAAACAGAAAGCGTCCGCCGGCCCTTTCGGCGCCGCCATAACGTTCGGATTTGGCGGAGTGAACACATAGTACGAGTAGTACGATTATATACTCGCACACTTTGTCATACACCATTTGTAAATAGTATCGTAAGATACAGTTGGCCACCCAACATGAGCGGTATTCGTATTGGCAGACAGCTGAAGAAGCCAGGAAAAATGTTACTGTATGTGGAGGGATCCACAAAGTCGGTGGAATCTGTTCCTGGTCGTCGGAGATCTCTCTGAAGCGGCTGAATCGGCCATGCCGCATAATCTGGGCTGTGCAGTGTTCATGCTTGAGTGCTCATGTATCTCACTCACACTCGTGACCGCATATTGAGTCGACCCTTGCCTCAATAAGCGTCGTGAGAGGCACTTTTGTCCATGCATGGTTTGTGATTTGTCCTGGCCCCGTCTCTCTCAGAGGGGCATGCAAGGTGGACAAGGGAGCGACAGGAAGCGAAGGAGAAGAAGAAAACAGAAAAGAGGAAGGGCCAAGGGCAAAAAAAAAAAAAAAAAAAAGGAAAGGAAAGCAATGCGAGCCCCCGTTGCCTTTGGGTTATCTCCTTCCTCTTTTGTCTGTGCACCTCGATCCTTTCTGCCCTTTCCTCCCCATGTACCACACCAGATTGCTCCTTCCTCGAAGATAATCACGCCATGGTTACTGTACACAGGAGAGAAGCTTGTGCTAAGCCCTAATGCGTCTTCGATAGTGCTTCGTAGTGCAAGGAAGCCAGACAGCCTTTTCCCCATCTGTAGGGCACAATATTGTTCAGATTATTCTCATTAGCCGTCTTGGGCTTTCTCTTTTGGGCCCTTGCCTCTTCTTTCAGCCTCACTCAGCCTACCAGGAGAACACGACTTGCCCTAAACAGGCGTAAGCTCATCCACACCAGAATTCTCGTTTACGCAGTAAGAGTAACATTCAACTGCCAGCCACTTGACAGGGCCTCTTGATGCAGGGCAGGTGAGGGACAGCTCGGCTGCCTGTTTGTCGATCCATCGCTCTCCACGTTTTCTGCTAATTGCTAATGGCTGCTTGCCGGCTCCTCACGGGAGTTCTTGGTGGTCAGTCTCCACCGCTCAAGATATAGATGCCTGTGTTGCCTGTATTGCCTGCACACACACTCTCTCTCTTCTCTTCTTTATAGTATGCCGAAATGCATCTTATCTTTCAGCCACAGGAAGCTTTTCTCCCATTTACAGCTTGACTGATAGAGAACAACCCTGGCACAGCTGCCTTCTACCGGTACCTGCATCAGTTTGTTTACCACCAATTTCTTGAGCAATGGCATCGCAGAGTCAGCGATCGTCAGCCAGGATCATCCAGTCACTGCCTATCGTGCATGAGAACGATGTCGGCGGGAACGCAAGTACATCCACACCACCTGCTGCGGCACACTTGCCGCGGACGAAACGCCACTCAGGCGTGATCTCAGATATGCCGTCCATAGCATCCAAGCTTGGCCCGAGCAGCGCCAGCGCTGGCAAATACGGAAGACATATGGGCAGCCACACGGAACGTAGCCATAGAGGCACGGGCATGCACCCTGCGTATGCCAGAAGATTCGGGCTTTTGGAGGAGCTTTATGCAGAGAAGAGCAAAGAGGGCGACGGTGCGCTGGAGGCGCAGCCTCTGCCGGAAAGCGATCCGTCAGAGCATGGCTGGCTTCCCAGAGGCCCCAGCCAGTCTTGGCTGCTAATCCTGGTGCTCCTCTTGATTGTCATCGCCATCGGACTTGGCGTTGGTTTGGGCGTCGGCCTTCGCAAAAAGTCGTACGTCCTCGAGGCCTCTGAGTCTTCTCCTGCCCTTGGTAGCGGCGCTGACATGTCTAGGTGAACCATCTTGCGTCTTAATCAACTCGGCCGCCATCCTCACATTCATCAACGACAACTTTCTCTCCAACTTCGTGAGATAGTGTCCGTCGCGACAGCAGCCTCAAGCCCAATGAGGCTTGCCATCGACACGCTCTTGGCATCGTCATGAGAGCGCGCAGCTAATCTGGTAAAGACATCTACCAGCGTATTCATCTGCTCTGTCCAGCAGATGTTGTCGTCTGTTATCGCCTGGAAAGGTTGTCGTCGAGCCGCTATACAGCCAATATTGCATACGCACACGCATCGACTTCATCGAGTCGCAAACGTTCTGGGTCGATGTAGCTGTCGGTAGACGAAGGCCGCCGCTCAGCACTCTGGCCTGGCTACGGTCATCAGAGCGCGGCGTCCAGTGTCATGGCGCCTCCTTCAACGAATAGCGATAAACAGGCTCGTCTCTAGTTTAGACGACGTTCTAAACGAAACTAGGGCTTGAGCCGGCTCTTCCAACATGTGCATACCTAAGATCACGGCGATGCATAAATGATCCAAGGTCCCTATTTCCTAAGGTCGATTTGGACCTTGGGCTAGTATTCTGCTTTTTGTGGCATGCTACCTGGCACACATCATCATCATCTTGTGGTTCTCTGTCTGCAGTGTCCACATTGGCTTCTGAGCCAGTGAAGGGATTGAGATACGACACACGCAGCTACTGATCGGCCAGTTGGCACCCGATCGTCCATTCTACTCGCATGTTTAGCACATAAATAAAATACTATTTGTGAATGCCTGCAGGCCTTAATATACCTGTTCTTGGACCTGGCCGTTGAAGCTTGTACCCAACATCTCCCTATAGCAGGTATACGACCGGCTTTTGTCCGACGCCATGGCCCGAAAGGAACAGCTAACGAATTTAGCCGCAATCAGGCTAAAGTGGACGGTGGACCGACTTCTGCAATGTGGGTATGCAATTGTGCCCTGATCACGATCATTCTGCCGGGCGAACAGGTCTCTGTACAGAGCATCGAATCGAATAGATCTGGATAGCTGTTTAACGGTCTTCTCTTATGAAACTCTATGACTGTAGTTTGCTATATGGGTAGCGTGTGGACCAGCCCCACGTTGGGGTTCTCTTCACGGCCATTCCTCCACTGCATCCACAGGGGAAATGCACCGAGGGAAGGTCCACGCGGATTAAAACAAGGGAAGAGACCAACCACGTCTTCCTCCAGCGCAAAAATCGCCAGGGGCTAAGAGCCCGGGAGCTTTGAACTAGCGGCGCAGCTCGAACAGCAACTACGACGTAATGGCTGCTTCTCCCGTGTAAGTCGAGGAAAGAGCCACCGGCAAAGCTTTTCGCAACTGGTTTCTTTGTGTTTTGCCCCTCATTTTTCGCACCCACCTTCCTGCTATATAAGCCAGACAGACCCATTTCACGCTGTCTCTTCTGTTGCTTTCTTTGCGCTCTTTTTCACTATTTCGTATTTCCTTGAAACATCTTCACTTAGATTTCAGCCAGTACGTTTCTGTCACTGCTGTTCGTCTCTGCTTTCTGTTCTGCCCTCCTCACGCCGAGCTTTGCTGACGACTGTCACGAGAAGATCTCGCAGAAAGGATTAGCTCAGCAACATTAGCAGACAATATCTAGAATGGCCTCAATCAAGCTGAGCAGTGGGCACTCCATGCCCCAGGTCGGCTTCGGCCTGTGGAAGGTCGGAACGGACGTTGCTGCCGACACCGTCTACAATGCGATCAAGGCCGGTTACCGGTTGCTGGACGGCGCCTGCGGTGAGTAGAGCTTGGGCACTTGGCCTTTGGCCTTTGGCCTTTGGTTTAGCCCCCGGACTCTGTTCTTTTTCACTCCTATTTTTTTCGCCTACTGATTCAGAGGGATCTGATCTCCAGACTACGGCAACGAGGTCGAGGCTGGCCAGGGCGTTGCTCGCGCCATCAAGGAGGGCATCGTCAAGCGCGAGGAGCTCTTCATCGTGTCCAAGCTATGGAACACGTTCCACGAAGGCGACAAGGTCGAGCCGATTGTGCGCAAGCAGCTCAAAGACTGGGGCATCGACTACTTTGATCTCTATGCGGTGCACTTCCCCATCGCACTCGAGTACGTCGACCCGACGGTGCGCTACCCGCCCGGCTGGTTCTACGACGACGCCGCCACCGAGATCCGCACGTCCAAGGCCAGCATCCACGAGACCTGGACGGCCATGGAGTCGCTCGTCGCCAAGGGGCTCAGCCGCAGCATCGGCGTGTCCAACTTCCAGGCGCAGCTGCTCTACGACCTGCTGCGCGTGGCCAAAATCCCACCCGCCACCCTGCAGATCGAGCACCACCCGTACCTGGTGCAGCAGAACCTGCTCCGCCTAGCCAATGCCGAGGGCATCGCCGTCACCGCATACTCGTCCTTCGGCCCGGCCTCGTTTGAGGAGTTCAAGATGGCCCACGCGGCCACGCTGATGCCGCTGTTCGAGCAGCCGACCGTCAAGGCCATCGCCGCCAAGCAGGGCAAAACCACCGGCCAGGTTCTGCTGAGGTGGGCCACCCAGCGCGGCCTGGCTGTCATCCCCAAGACGGCAACGCCGGCGCGGCTGGCCGAGAACCTGGACGTCGTCGGCTGGGACCTGCCGCAGGAGGACATTGACAGTCTCACGGCGCTCGACAGGAACATCCGGTTCAACCAGCCGGCAAACGTGCGTATTTCACTCCTCGCTTCTTCTCATTTCCCACCCTCCTGTCTCTCACCCTACTGACTTCCTTGAGCAGTACTTCCCGACCGAAAAGCTGTGGATCTTCTAAACGAATGCTGCCACGGTAGATATAAACGAAAGGGAAGAAGGAGCCTTAATGTCTTATTTAAATATAGCATTGCAAATATCGCAGCATCCAATGAACTGCTGCTTCCGCGCACATATGCCAAATGACCAATGCACCTCTTTCCTGTGAACGATTATGCAGGTCTAGCGCGTAGTCCCTATTACTGAATCTATCAACCTTATCCGGCCCTCCCGAAATATCAGGCCGGTTCCGAATTCGCAAATCCCAGACACCCCTTCTCAAAAACAAACGCCTGATCATGACGGCATGAGCACGACTTTTTTTCTGTGGCAAAAGTATATTCTCTTTATATACTCTCTCTTCTCTGCACCTAGCGAACGTAGGCTGAGTGTGTACAGTTAGCATTGCCAAAAGAAAGAGCGGGGAAGAAGTAAGATAGATAGATAGAAGGGCAGGGGAACATACTGGCATCAATCTGCTGTACTTGCGGCAGCGCCAAACGGACTTTGTTTCGATACAACGCCGGTGCGCGCAGCTGTAGCGGGTTGCCCTCGAAGTAGACGGTATTGAGGGAGGCCTTGTCGGCCATGTTGCGCTCCACGTCGGTGAAGTCGGCCAGGAGGTTGTAGCTAGCCCACAGCTCCTCAAGCTGGTGGAGGCCGCCGATGCCTTGAAGCGAGGTGATCTTGTTGTTTCCAATGTCGAGTGTGCGCAGGTTCGGGAGGATGGAGGTGGCGGCCTTCTCCTCAGTCTGGGCCTCGCCATTCTTTGGTTTCTCACTCTCCGCCTCTGCGGCCTTGGCATCCGTCTCGGCCGCGTCTGCAGACAGTGATGCTACCGACTCTAGCAGGTTGTGTGACAGGTAGAGCTCCTCGAGCGTGGGCACGGCGCGCAGCGGCGAGAGGTCGCTGATGCGGTTTGCCTGGAGGCTCAGCAGGCGGAGGCGCGGCAGGCCGTCGAGGCCGGCCAGGCTCGTGATCTTGTTCTTGGCCAGCCACAGCTCCTCGAGCGCGGCCAGGCCGTCGAGGCCGCGGATCTCGCGGATGCGGTTCGAGCCCAGCTCCAGCATGCGCAGGTGCGTGAGCGCCTCGAGGCCCTCAATAGTGCTGATCTTGTTGGCGACCAGG
Organism: Leptographium procerum; assembly: GCA_000806385.1. NCBI lineage: Eukaryota > Fungi > Ascomycota > Sordariomycetes > Ophiostomatales > Ophiostomataceae > Leptographium > Leptographium procerum. The sequence continues at coordinate 9,148 of JRUC01000610.1, forward strand.
AAGAGGTCGGTGAGCTGGCCGAGCCCGGCCAGGTGCTTAATGTGCTTGATCTTGTTGAAGCTGAGGTCGAGGCTGGTCAGGCCCGGAAGCGCCTCGACGCCGCGCATGTGCCCGATCAGGTTGTCGTACATGTCGAGCTCCTTGAGGCAGCCGCCGAGGGCGGCGAGTCCCTGGCCCGGAGCAGCAGCAGCCGCGCTGTTGGGGAAGGAAGAATCCAGCCGCTGGATGCTGTTCTGGCGAAGGCAGAGCCGCTGGCAGCGGGTGAAGCGCTCGAGGTGGAGGGCATCGAGAGAGTGGACGCGGGAGTGGGTGCAGAGGATCTCGTCGGTCTCGGGGTCTTCGCCGTCTAAGAGGTCTAGGCAGGGAGGAAGGAAAAGAAAAGGCAAGTCAGCAGAGGACGACGATGAGAGAGAGAGAGATAGAGAAAAGAGAGAGTGAGAGAAAAGAGAGAGAAGGGAATACCTTCATCCGCAGATATTGTCTCTCCAGGAACGACATTGTCGTCGTCTGAGTACTCTGGGTCAGACAACGCCTCCGGGTTGGCAAGCACAGCCGTCTTCTTGGGCAGCCTCAGCTTTCCGTCCCAGCCCTTGCTGTTCCGCAGGCTAGGGCTTGCTTGTGGCTCCTCTCCATCTGCAGATTCTGTATTGGGCGTCGTCTCGGTGCCGTCGGCGAGAATGATGTGTGTGGCCGCGACCGGCGCTGAGGTCGAAGGAGTTGTGGGTATGGACTGGTCCTGCAGCGGAGCCGTACCAGCCTCGCCGTGCCTCTCGATGTTGTCTTTCATGACAGGTCTGGTGTCCTCGCGAGGTCTTTTGCGTGCTGTATTGAAACGAAGTTCCGAACCGAAGCTCCGGTTTCACCAAGGGATGTCGGTAACTGCAAAGGCGCCTGTGGGTCGCAGCTGCGTCGTGCTGTTTGTGTTTTCTGCCGTTCGAGAAGGGCTGAGCTATTCGGAGGCTTGAGAGAGGAAGGAGGCGAACTAGATGCAGGCTTTGTTGACTCGCCACAAAGTAAAACTGGAGGCAGATGGCAAAGAAAACCAGTGGAATATCTGATTTTGGAGCCTAAGTGCCTTATTAGGCGGGGAAGGGGCACAGCGGTCACATATCCTGTAGCCCCACTACAAAGAGGGCTGCAGCAACGCTGCGGGGGCCCAGTAATCGGACACCGTCGCCGTCAGGTCCACCAAGCAATTATAGCTATGCAGTGTTCTACGAGTATATTGTGTTCTATAATATCTTACACAGCAATAGCGCCTAGGCAATTCGAGCATTGGAACACCGATGGAAGGTGGTACGAGGTCGCGTGACCGCAAGCTCCAAAGACCAACATGCATGCAAATATGGTAACTTATCGCTCATCCTTTGACTATGAGTATTGTCGACGTGTCAGCACATTGAGCTTCCTCGTGCGGTCTCTGTGGGATGGGCAGCGAATCTGGGGCTCTTGACTCTTGAAGATCGTACGGCGTCGGCAGCAACGGCATAAAACGGCACAGCGATGCAGATTGTTCCTTCCTAGACGAGAGTTCTTTCTCCTCCTCTTGCTCTTGCTCTTCTTTTAGCTCTTCCTCTCCGCTGCTGCTCGTCGCCGTCCATCCTATCCAACACACCTGCCACGTGTGGCGACAGGCGCCTCCAAGCTTGAGCGCATTTTCTCTGTATCTTGCAACCAGATTCCTTTCCAACCAGCTGGTGATTTGTGTCGCCAGTGAACACACCTACTAATCACCAGTCGATCCACTGATCCACTGATCCGTCGATCCGTTAGGAAGTTCAAGGCTGCTGAGCTAACATCTGTGGACGATGGATCGTTTACAAGGTCATTACTTTTGTATCTGCTCTCACAAAAGTCAAGCTAAAAAGTGCGGCTCAGCCCGCAGCGACTGCCGCCAGTGGGAACCCGTTAATCTAAGCCAGTCCGGAGGTTGGTGGCTTCTTTGCCCGATCTGTTCGATGTGGGCAATTTCGATGGCGGCAAACATGACGAGATTGCTGACGCGGCAGTCGGGCTAGAGGGGTTGCAGGTCGCCCTTTTGTCAATGGCGAAGTGGAGAGCGCAGCAGCCGTTGGCAAACGGTGTGTACTCAAACTCGTTCTCGTACTCAGCAAGCCGACAATAAAGCGAGTACTCGTGAAGCTGACCCTCGATACCGTATCCTGGCTCTCTGTCAATGGTCGCTCACAATGTCCCTATCGGCATCCAGGAACAAACCTCGCCCTCGCATGCTATCACTGAAGGTAGGGCTGCAGCTGCAGTACGAGTGCGGATTGCCGTCGTCGCAAGTCACGACGCGTGGCCAGAGATTGGCGAGATGCTTGTTCAGTGTGGAGACCAGGAAAACGCTGCAAGGCTTACTGCAAAAGCCCGTTCTAGACATCGAACGTGGCGTCAAAACAGATTACGCGCAAGCCTCTGTGGCAGAAACGCTGGAGGGCATGCTAAACTATGTAAAGACAGCCTGCAAGACAGGGGCATATGAGGATGCGCGCATGCTCGCCAACTCCATTGACTTGCGACCTTCTGTTGGCAATACTGAACATAGTACTGCCAATGGGTGCCAGGCCTGCACTTCACTTCACTCAGAAGGAGGACATGACACCAAAATCGGCTACATAGTACCGCAGCCGCCAGTATTACTACGCAAGTAAGATCCTTCTGAGGTCCAGAGCAGCCATATTGCGCCTCGAAATGGTTACGAGTACAAATCTGGGATGGGTCAGCTTGCATGACGGTGGAGCCACATCCATCCTCCAAAGGCTTCCGCCAGTCCAGGCGTGTTGTCTAATTGGCCGTCTGGCTATTAAGCATCCACTGAAACTCGCGTCCAGAGGCTTACATTCCAAGCTTTTGCCCACCCTGCCGCCGGCTTTGCTCTGTCTCTCCTGCGTCTAAAAGGGAAAGTGACGGCTGGCGTAAGGACCGTATTTCACATTGTAGAATGAAGAAAAGCTTGGTTGCAGACTAAAATACGCCCGGCAATTTGTCCTCTTCTTCTTTTCTTCTTTTCTTTTGTCGAATATAACGCCCAGCTGGCGCATAACACGAACAGTCTGGCAACTCTTTTCCCAATGCTCAGGCGAGCTGTTGCTGCCCACACTTAAATACATACCCTCTCTGCGCCTCATTTCCTGTTTCCTTCCCGCCTGTTCCCTTTGCCATGATTCCGGCCAACTCGCCCCGGCGCGTCGTTGGCTTGGCGTTCTCGGCAGCCGTTATCCTGTGCACCGTCTTGGCATTCTATTCCTCCGACCGCACTCCTCTTCGCCAATACATCACCCGGCCACTTGCCGTACAGATCCAACCGTCACTAGAGCTGCCAGCCTTTCGGGAAACAGTAGAGTACTTTGTCGACTACCCGGTCATATCTCCTTTTAAGGATGTCTTTGGCGAGCTTGGTCGGCGCAGCCGGATTCTGCGCGACTGGCTCATCATGGCCGACAGCATGCCCCAGGCTGCTCCAGAACGGTCCATCCTCGAGGCCGCTGCCGAAGAGGTCGCCTTGAGCCTGTTTCCCTTCCTCGCAAACTACACATCGCCATTGAAGGCCAACACGAGTGCCCCGAAAGGCTCCCCGCGGACGCCCTTATCCAATCTAAGAGCGTCTTTCGACAATGGCACTGCCGGTATTGTCATCCCGGCGGGCGACAAGAATGCCCGCTTTGCTGCCCACCTGGTCGGCTCCTTGCGGTCTGTCTTGGGGTCCACGCTGCCCATCCAGATAGCCTACGCAGGCGACGCCGACCTGTCACAAACCAGCCGCGACATTCTCGCGAGCGTGGCCGACGCCGGCATGCCCGTCGAGTTCCTCGATGTTTCAACCATCTTCCAGGAGGACGACGTTCCCGAGAAAGACGAAAAGGCCAAGGAGAACAAGGCAGAAGGAGAGGACGAGGCCGAGGAGGAGGAGCCGAAGCGAGAGCCTCTGCGGGCTCCATTCTTCCGCTTCCTGGACCAGCCGTCCGGCGGTGGGTGGGCTTTCAAGTCGTTTGCGGCGCTGGCGTCGCGCTTCGAAAAGGTCATCCTTCTCGATGCCGACGCCGTCTTCGTGCAGCCGCCCGAGTCGATGCTCGCGCAGGACGCCTTCCAGAGGACCGGGGCGCTGCTGTTCCACGACCGGCTGCTGTGGAAGAACTCCTTTCCCGAGCGCCACGACTGGTGGCACGACCAGATCCGGCGGCCGAGCGCCGAGCTGGAGCGGTCGCGCGTTTGGAGCGAGCGCTACGCCGAAGAGGGGGACTCGGGCGTCGTGGTGCTGGACAAGGGCCGCCTGGACGTGCTGATGGGCCTGCTGCACACCTGCTGGCAGAACACGTACGCGGTGCGGGACGAGGTGACATACAGGATCGTGTACGGCGACAAGGAGTCGTGGTGGATGGGGCTCGAGCTCGCGGGCTCGTCGTACACCATGGAGAAACACTACGGGGCGATGGTAGGCTGGGCTACTGCCGATCCGGTCAAGGAGGATAAAAAGGAGAGCAACAACAAAAACAGCAACGACGACAGCAACGGCAGCAGCGGCGGCAATGGCAACATCCTCGGCAGCAGCAACGAAACCATAGCTGTCGTGACGCTCAAGCCGACCAAGGTGTGCAGCTTCGTGATCGCACACATGGACGGGGCAAACCGGCTGCTGTGGTACAACGGCAGCCTGATGAAGAACAAGGCCCTGCCGGACGAGGTCGAGTACGAGGTTCCGCGCCAGTGGATGCTGGACGGCAACTGGGAAAAGGGCGCCAGGAAGAAGGACATGAGCTGCATGAGAGGCGCCCCCATACGCGACCTGACGGAGCACGAGATGGCGATATTGCAACGGTCAATTGACCTGGCACAGACAGTGGACAAGGCGTTTGCACGGTGATTTCGGATTGGGCTCTTGTTTCTCATCAAAAAAAGTCTCGGCTTTGGGCGCCTTGGATTGGGTTCGGTGGGCAAATTTATACGAGCGTTATGTATCATAAAATTGTACTATATATAGATGTTAAATGGCATTTCAACGGATTTTGTCCTGTATACACATATAAAACAACTTCTTACTATGTATGGTGGCATTTGGTCGGCTGACGAAGGGGGACAACACAACTTGCTGAGAACATTCCCAGCAAGGATACCGGCTGCCCGGAACTCATACAGGCCCCTTGTCTGTGCCTTTTTTTCTTTCTTTCCCCGCTGCTATCTTTGGGTAGCAAAGGACCACAGAAGGTCAGCGTGGAAGCATGTGGGACAGAAAGGGTGGGGGAAACAAGAAAGAGGGAGGGGGTGTGCATGTGAAGTGGATGTGATGTCTCGTGTGAGTAATAAAGGCGATTGGGCGCCTTGGATGCGCAGGAGAGATAGTATGTATCTTGACTGGTGGGTTGCCTTGGCTGGACAGTGATATGGACTCATATGGATTCAAGCCGATGATTCAATCCGAGTGTCCAACCTTCATCCTTCAGAGTCCCCGTTCAGTCCGTAACGTCCTCGCAAAAGTGTGGGTTACACGTCTTGGACAGCGATTGGTGGGATGCGATGCAAGATCAGACCAAACTCTCAACCACAAAAGAACCTTCGGCTCGGCCGCATTAGGTCCAGGGGTATAGGATGGGACGCACGCATGGTTCAGTCGGCTGGCCCGTTTTTGTTTTAAATGGGATGCATGGACTTGCGTGCAGAATAGCACACTGTAGCTAGAAGAAAAAAACACTGCTGTGAAGCCTCGCCAAAATTGGGGAGATAGGACGGCAAAGCAGTCTGGTGGCTCAAACTTGTACTCGTTGTTACTGAGCTGCCTCCCTTCCACGGACGAGCTCGGCAGCTGCTTTCCAACACCTGTATCTCTCGAGTCTCATGTGCAAGTGTATGCACATCTATGGTCACTTGGCCGATTTCAAGTCATCCTCTCTTCTCCTGGCCGGATGCTGCCTGGGGATATGTGCAGTAGGGCCGCAATAAGCCCTCACGCTAGCTTGGCAGGCCAGATCAGAAGAGGGGCCTGGGACGGCAAGAAGGAAAGAAAAAAGACTGAGTGCCAAGAAAAGCAAATTGGTCTCGAGACAGCTAAAGTGTAGAGTATGCACGTTGCCGGTACTCGATCCCGGAGCGAATGGCCACACCATCAAACTGTCCCCTTGCATTCACAACACACTCACGTCCCAGATGTATCCTTGCCCGCCAGGCAGCACTGTGGAGTGACAATCTTGCTGAAGAGGCTGTGTGAATGGCGAATGGAGCTGTGCGATTGTGTGCCTCGCCTGTGTCTCTGCTGCGAGTCCACAGCCTATGCAACCTTACTGGAGCCCCGCTGTATTTTGCAGCTGTACCCCCGACGGCCCAGTTTTCCGGAATCAAGCCATTAAAAAACCACTTAAACTATTACCCAACACGGTAAGGTCATCATGTGACCTCGTGTATATTTTGCGTCAGAAAGACCCACAGTGCCACACGTCGAAACACGCTTGGACGGGTTAACATCTCCAACTTCCCGTTTTATTCTCTTTCGCTTCATTTCAGCACTCATTTCCCCCCCTCCCCATGCCCTGTTTCTTTTCCGATTTGCACCCATCCACCCCC
>JRUC01000611.1:0-15673 GCA_000806385.1 Leptographium procerum
CGGCTCCAGCCGCTCCACAATCACCCGCCGCCGGTTGTTCTCCATCCCTTCGGCTGCCGCGTATCCCAGGTCGCCCTCCACGTCCTCATCGTACACGTAGCCGTCGAGGGCGGACGCCCGGGCGTGCGTCTGTCCAAACGGATTCGGCAGAGGCCCGTAGTTGGCGCCGTCTCGAATCGGGCCGCTCAGGCTAGCCGAGGACGACGGGCCGCCGCCGTTGTATAGAGCATGGGCGATGGAGTTGCTGTTGCGCCGCGTCGCTGCTGTCGCGAAGCTGTACCGCCGCTCGTGTCGCGGCGCGTACATGTTGAGAGCTGCTGCCCGCGCCGAGCCGCGACGTCCGACCGGAGAACCGTTGGGGAGCAGCGACGATGCTGACGGCGCACTGCTGTCGTCGCCATGCTGTGCTTTTGACCCGCCTTCTCCTGCTGCTGCTGCTTCTCTGCCATTTCCGTTCCCGTGGCCGTTGCCGCTGCCGCCCAATGCCACCACCTCCTCAGACACAGCCTCCTTGGTCAGCTCAAAGCGGCCAGGCCTCGGCAGCCGGGCCACTGGTGTCGCCTGAGGCAGCGGTGACGTGCTGCCCAGCAGGAGGAGGTCGTCGTCGGAGCCGCCACCGCCGCCGTTCTCTCCGTTTCCTCCTCCTCCTCCTCCATTGCCATTGCCATTGCCATTGTCAGCCCCGACAGAGCCAATGTCCATCTCCTCCTCCATGGCCCGGGCGATCTCCGATTCGGCACGACGGCGGATCTCGGAGCTGGTCGCCCGCATGGGTACGGCAATCGGCACCTCGACCAGGTCGTCCCACACGCAGACTTTCGCGCGGCGCGTCAGCTCCAGCGGGCCATGGTCGGCCGTCTTGAGCGTCTCCACCACGTTCCACGCCTGGCCTTTCATCACCGCCATCTGCCGCGCAAACATGCGCTCCTGGAAGTCCGGATCCATCATGAAGATCCGCCGCAGCGCCAGCTGCGTCTGCGACCACCATGCCGTCGACGTCAGCAGCGGTAGGAAGTGGTCCCGCGTCTTTTGCGAGAACGGCCGTCCGATAAGGTCCACCGGCAGGAACAGCCAGCCAAAGGGGAAACTCCGCCACGCGTCCGGGTGCTTCCACGGCCACGACAGCGAGTTGTCAATGGCCCCAACTGTGATTTTTGGAAGTGTTGTTCCGTCCGTATTGCTGTTGCTGCTGCTGCCGTTGCCGTTGCCGTTGCCGTTGCCGTTGCCGCCTTCGGCACCAGCACTTCCGCTTCCGTTCGCGCCACCAGGTATCGGACTGGCAGCCTTCATCGGCTGCTGTGCCCGATACGATGGATATGGTGCACGCGCGCGAGTCTCGCGTGCTGGCCGCTGCGACAGGTCCACTGGCCGCGGCCCCTGGCTGTCGCCGGCTGCTGTCCCGTTGCTATTGCTGGTGTTGCCATTGTTGCCGTCATGGCTGCCCTCCATGTGCAGGTGCATCGGCTCCGACGCGATGACCACCTCCTGTGTCGACCAGTCGACCTTGATCATCCAGTTGTCCAGTCCTCGGTCCGTGTTGCGCATGATGTAGTCGAGGATGACCAGCTTTTCGAGCTCCTCGCGGAACGCCACCTTCAGCGGCTCCGTCCACACAAAGTTCTCCGGGCTCAGCGTCTGCTCCGGGCTTGGCGGCAAGTCGTCGTCGTCGTAGTCGCTGTAGCCATCGTTCCCATAGCCGCTGTCGCCGCCGTTGCCATTGCCGCTACCGTCGCTGGCAGCCCCGCCTGACGGGCTGCCGTTGCCGCTGCCGCTGGCGCTGGCTCTGCCTCTGCTGCTGCTCGCGTGTCTAGAGCTGGGCCGGCAGTTGTCGGCCCATCGCCGCCGTCGGCCTCCGCCGCCCCTTCGCCGGCTGGTTCGGAAGCCGGACAGATACTGGTCGGGCCAGGGGTGCTCGCGCAGAAAGATGTTGGCGTCTTTGAAGCCCTTGAGGAAGACCTGGAAACTGCCGGGCTTGGCCGGCAGCGGCTTGCCGTTGCGCGAGTGCGAGTAGCGGTCCCAGAACGGGTAGTGGAACGACTTGGACGAAAGGTAGACCACGTCGGTGTACGGGACCATGTGCGTGCGCAGCTGCGCGTCCAGCACGTAGGCGGCCGCCTCGCTGACGTACGATAGGTTGGGGATCAGGCAGGCCCGCCCGAAGCAGCACGGGAACAGGTTGCGATGGATCCACTTGTTCCACTTCGGGTTGCCGGCCGCGTACGGCTCTTCGTCCTTGGGCTTGAACACGCCGACCACCTTGCCGTCGAGGTTGCGCGCAAAGTAGCTGCCCGACGACCCCTGTGCGATCATCCGCGGGTGCACGCCCTGGCCGATGGCCGCCCGCACGCTGCCGACAATGGCCTCGAACTCGGACTTGGACATGTGGCCGCCTGCGGCTGCCGATTGCGCCAGGCTCTCGGCCGTGACCGGCCGCACGCCCTCGGGCGCCTGGAAGACAGAGTAGTGGATCTCCAGCCGCTCCTCGTCCGCGTCCGAGCCCGACCGCCGCTTGTTGCGCTTGAACTTGGCCGCAATCTCATCTGCCCACCGCTCCAGCCGGGCGTTGATCGCCTTCAGGTCCACGCCTGAGTTGGCTCGTCGCCGCCGGGACATTGCCACGGTCTGGCTATTCCGGTTGCCGCCGCTGCCGCCGCCGCCGCCACCGCTGCTGTTGTACGCCCCTGCCGACGGAAGAGACGATGCCATTCCGCCGGCTGCCCGCGCCTGCCCGATGGATGCATACTGCGGCACGTCTGCCGGCTGCAACGACGCGAAGCTTGCTCCTAGCGCGTCATTGTTCTCATCGTCTGAGTCGTCGGAGAATCGCTCGGCCTGCGCCAGCCGCTCGTAGCCCGTCGTAGCCGGTCGTGGCCGCTGCATCGCTTTCTCTCTCTCTGCTCTGTCGTGTATATGTATATATATATGTGTGTGTGTGTGTGTGTGTGTGTGTGTATGTGCAAAACCCGGCAGTTGTTGATCACATCGACCACATTGTCTAGAGGGACGAATGACACAAAGGGTATGCGTGATTGTCGGTCAGAGAAGAAAGCGAAAAGAAAATTGGCAAAAAGGTCCGGACACGAGAGATTCTTCAACGTGTGCTGTATTTATAATTAAAGGAGATCGATCGTCAATGCTTCCGATGAAGAAAAAGGAGACCCGTGGAAGCTGGTCGGATGATTTCAAGGGAGACCAGTGGCGGCGAAGCTGAATGGGCGACAGGACGACGGTGGCTGCTTGCACTACACCCGCAGTCGATTTGTACCTGCTGGTAAACGGGCTTGGGGCGTCAATCTTTCTCCTCAACAGCTCTGATGTCCCGGACTCGCGTTGGGCTCTGCTGATTTCGCTACCGGAAGCGTGTTATTATGAACATCATCAAAAAGGAGACGATGCATTATTACGGAGTACGACAGCTGCTTCCCGATTAGGTGAGGTATCTGGGCCCACTTCTGTATCAGTAATGCCGTACGGCGATTACTAATAATAATTACAGGAGCTCGTTTAGATGAATATTCGCTTACGCACAGAATGCCCCAGTGCGAACAGATGAACATGAAGAGGCCACGAGTTTGCAAGAACAAAGGGTCGTGTACGGGGCGGACATAGATGGCAAAGAAACAGCCGAACGACATGAACAAAACAGGCGAGAATGAGATGTTCGCCCCGCCAGCGCCTCAGGGATAAAAGACTGGCGCAACGGAGCGTGACGGCTCCTGTTGTGCCAGAGAACGCAGACCAGCCATAGAGAAGTACACAACAACACAAAGAGCACTAGAAAAACTACAGGATTTTCGTGTTTAGTATGGCAGGCCGCGAAACAAGCAGCGAGTGGGCGGTCATCCAGGAGTGGCGGCGGCAGCAGCAGCAGCAGCAGCAGCAGCAGCAGCAACAGCAACAACAGGCGGCAGAGAACCGAGACAGGTTCGCAGTGTGCGGGGTGTGCAAGGCCGAGCTGAAGGTGGCCGGCGTGGGAGGCTTCAAGGGGCTGGCGAGCGCTGCCAGCGTGGACACGCTGCGGGCAGCAACCACGCTGGAAGCCGGCCCGGAGATGGGGCTGCTCTTGGCCTGCGGCCACGTGTGCGGCCACCGGTGCATGAGCGCTCTGCGCGCCCGGGCGAGAGAGGCTGCGGCGACGAGCGTGAGCGGCAACGAGGTCGAGGAGGAGAACGACGGCGTGGAGGCGTGTCCCGTGTGCGGCATGGCGCTGCGGTTCCTGCTGTGCGGGCACGTCATCCCCCCTGCGCCGCTGCCGCTGGTCGGCAGCCAGCGGAGGAACCTCGGCCTCGGCCTCGACCTCCTCCCGCCAACAGCAGAGAAGAGGGAGGACCTGCCGGATAGGTGCCGCGCGTGCCAGCAGGTCGAGGCGCTGCGAAAAGAGGCGGTGGTCGAGCGTATGTACAAGTACGACGTGTACGAGCCGGACATCGCGGCCGATGAGGTCACGTGCCGCAGCTTGCAGCCGCAAACGCAGGCCGTGGCCGGTGAGCCCCCTGAGTGGGGCGACACAGACGCATACGCTGTAGTCCCGTACGGAACCATGCTGTCGTGGATCGGAAGACGCTGAAGCGTAGCAAGGCGTAAAGGCGTAGAACGGCAGCAACATGCGTCCTAGTGAAATGGATACCTTCGTAATACTTGTAGCAATTCGTAAGGCCCCCCCCTCCCCCTTTCTCCTGCTAGACTTAATCCCGCCCGGTGTCGTGCGTAGGTAACAAATGAGAGACGCAATACCCAAAGCGTGTGCATATCCTGTTTGACCCGTGCCAGCACAGAACTCGACTTCGTAGTTTCATTACGTCATCCGACTTTTACAATATTTGATGCGCTGATGCGCTGATGCGCTGATGCGCTGATGTGCACCTCTCCAACCCAGCCAGTCTATCCCTAACGCCAAAAAAAGAATAGAACAGACATGGTCTCATCGTCCTACCCCCTCACAAGCCCAGCTCTTCCTCGTGCCGTAGTCCGGAATACTCCGATCCCTGGTTGGCCGTGCTCAGCCGCGCGCAGAGGCTCAGCAGCACCACCGTCTCCGTTGCCGCGTAGTGGTTCAGCGCGTCCAGCAGCACCTGCAGGTTGCGACCAAAGAGGTGCTCGTATTTGGCCAATCGCTCGATGAGACTCCGACTCTCTTCCTCGGACGCGGCACTTCCGCCGCCGCCTGCTGTGGCCGTGGATGCACCAGCGCCAGCACCAGCTGCAGCGCTTCCGGGTTCTGGCTGCCGCTGAGCCTGCATCTGCTGGAAGGCGGCCCATTGGGCAGGCGTGGCGTCTTTGGGTCGTGTGGGGCCGGCCAGGTCGGGGTCGATCTTGTCCATGTTGCGGGTCAGGTAGCTCGCAAAGTTGACAAACGAAAAGCAGGTCTGCATGAGTTTGGCATGAATCTGGGGGTGGAGGTTAGTAGAGGAGGAGAAAAAGAAAGAAAAAAGAAGAAAAGAAAGTAAGAACAGGGGAACAAAACAACCGAAGGAACATAAAAAAATGACAACTTACTTTCAACAGCTTGCTGTTTGTCATCATGCACTCTTTTAGGCAAGTATCGAGAAAGTCGACGTGGTCTTTCATCAGCTCGTCGACCGTGCGGCCCGGCACCTGCGCAGGCTGTGGTGCCGACGATGCCGACATTGGCTGGCCGTGATTGTCGGCAGAGCCCGACGCGCTCCGGGTCTCCAGTCGCGACATGAGCGCCTGCCAGTTAGGCTCGATAACCTCGGCCGTGCAGAAGGCGAGTAGCTGCTGGACGAAGACGAGCATGCGGGCCCGCAGCGTCCACAGACGGCGCTTCCACACGGCGACCTGGCGCGACGATGAGCGGTGGAACCAAGCCAGCTCAGCCATCTGGCTCTGCCACGTCGTCGTCAGCTGCGAGCCCAGGTGGTGCAGCGACAGCAGGAAGCGGAACAGCGTCTGGTACCGCCAGATCGTCTTGCGGCTGATAACGAGCGACACGGGAAACGGCACGGCGTAGTCGAGCTGCAGCGACGCATAGCCGTCGGCCTCGCCGGTGCTGCTACTGCTACTACTACTACCGCCTCCACCTCCGCCGCCGCCGCCGCCCGCCAGCATGGAAAGCTGCAGAACATCGCCCTGATCGAAGCCGGTGATGTTGACGACGCGCTGCAGGGCCTGGACAAGGGTGGTCTCGTTCATCTCGACCTTGACGTCCTCCTTGAACGGGTCCAGCGACACGGCGCTGCCGGGCTGGCGCAGCACCAGGTCCAGCAGCGACTGCAGCTTGCCTGTGTTGACGGCGCGGATGCTGCGCTTGCGCAACTCGTTGTGGCCCAGCTCGAGAAAATAAGAAAAATAGTCGGCCGGGTCGAGGAAGAAATAGTGCTTGAGCGAGCGCAGCCGGGCCGGCAGTGCGTGCGTGGTCAGCAGCAGCTGCATCAGCGACGCGTTGGCGTGGGCGTAGGCAGTGTTGATGTTGTCGAGGAAGCGGCTGTCGTCAAAGGATGTCGGCACGTCCATGACCTGCTTGCTCGTGTCCACGCCGCCGCACTCGCGCACCACGTTGAGATACTTGCCCGCCAGCAGCACCTTGTCCCGCACGCCCGCCAGCTGCGGCGGCACGTCCTTGTCGCGCAGCGTGTAGCGCCGGTCCCAGTACTCGTCCGTGTAGTCGTTCTTGAGCAGCTCGCGCCTGATGCTCTTCTGCTCCTTGACCAAGAACTCGCCGTGCGGATCGCTGATGCCGCCGTGGTGCAGCCACTCGTTCAGCATCACCATGTATGGCCGGCTGGCCTCCCGCAGCAGCGCCGTCAGCAGCGCCCTCGCGGCTGGGTCGCCCGACATCGCCTCCAGCCGCCGCGTGATCGTCTCTAGCACCGCACCGCCCTTGCAGATCTTCTTGCTCGTTGCGTTGCCCGGCACCAGCTCGCCGCCGTCGCGCAGCTGGCTGATGATCTTGTCGTAGTCGTCCTCCCCGTCGTCACTCGACACCTCTGACTCGTCGTCGTCGTCCAGCAGCGCATTCTTCTTTAACAGCTCGTGCGCCAGCGCATACAGCTGCAGCATCATCTGGCTCGTCGGCAGCATGTGGATGTTGAGCACGTGCAACGTAAACGCCTCGTCCGTCAGGAACTGCGTCTCCAGCTGCGCGATCAGCACCACGTAGTCCTGCAGGAACCGCCGCACCGCTGCGCACAGCGCGTGGTTGACCAGCCCAAACACCTCCCGGCTCTGCACGTCCACAAATGCCTCTAGCGCCACGTAATGCGTCGCCGACCGCAGCATCAGCACACTCAGGTCCTGCAGGCTCGGGTCCAGCCCCGGCAGGATCCGCCACGTCGGCCCCGACAGCCGGTCCCGCTCCTCGTGTGGGTCATAGCCCTTGCCAAACCGGATGTACTGGCCCTCGCAGCCCATGAACACACACAGCAGGTCCTCCAGCATCGCCGCCTCCTGTGCCTCCAGCGACATGCTGCTCAGCGGCTCCGGCTGCAGGCTTGGCGGCATCTGTGCGGCCAGTGGCGGGATCGATATGCGCGACGCAAGCGGCGCCGAGGTATGGGGCACCAGAGTCGCTTCGGGGTTCCAGGGCATCGGCGTTGATGCAGCCGTCTCTGGTGCTGAAGCCGAGAATGAAGCCGAGGCTGAGACTGAGGCCGATGTCGATGCTGCCTCTCTAGTTGAAGTCTTGTGTGAGCCTGCAGCTGCTGCCGCTGCCGCTGCTGACGAACCTCGCCGCTCGGTACTCTTCGTGCGTGACACCAGCACGTCCCTCGTCGTGATGACGGTCCTCTCTGTCCTTCTCTCCCCGACGTATTCTGACGAGCTGGATGGCGTCCCTGCTCTCGCTGACCGGCTCGGTTCTGGCCCTGCTCCAGTCCCGACCCCTGCAGCTGGAGGTCGGCCGGCGGTCGACCGCGGATTGCCGGAAGCCGTCCGCTTGTGCGAGGTGCTCGAGTAGTTCACCTGTGGTGATGCTTCCCGGTACCTGGAATCTGATCGGTCGCCACTGCGAAATCTGGTGTGAGCGTCACCTTGGCCTTGGCCTTGGCCTTGGCCATGGCCTTGGCTCATCCGCGGTCGGCTGCTCTCTGGCCGCTGCTCGCTTCCCTTGGCATTGCCGCTGCCATGGCCGCTGCTGTATTGCGCCCTGGCAGTCGTGGACGACATGGTCGTGGCGGTCGTGGCTGGAGGGAGGCTCGCAGATACGGACTTTGCACTTTTTATTTAGGCATACACTTTTTGAAAGAAGAACCCCCGAAACGAAAATATGAAGAGCGTCTCTTGTCGCCGCTTCCGTTTCTAAACTCTGGGCACCGACAAGGCAAGAGGTCGCGCGGCTCGAAATGGAAAGCGCGTTCAATGCAAGTTTCCCCCTCTTCCCACACGCACCGCAAAATACGCTAGTCTGTGTCTGGCATGGCCCACTTTTTAGCTACCCGCCAAAAGCTCGAAAAGCTGCGTAGGCGGTCTGTTTGCCTGGAAAGGACGATGAGAAGCCGCGCCAATAGCTTCTTCTGTTTCAAAGAGGCGACAACCGGTTCCACGACGACAGCCGCCTTCCCTCCTCTCCGATTTCAGCCTCGATCGATGCATGACGGCGAAGCACGATAGATACAAGCAGACACAATTAAGGACCCGCAAGGAAACAGACACTCTGCCGTTCCAGGGCTTTTCCTCGCCGCTAAACCGCAAAAATGTTTATGGCAAGATCTGAATACGGTGCGTTGCTCTGGGCCCTTCATTCAGTCTCTTTGCTTCAGACTCTCGGCCGTTCTGTTCTCCCTCTTTGGCTTCCCCTCTGTGCCCATGTCGCTGACCATGCTGTTTTTCTGCAGATCGGGGTATCAAGTATGTGTGAATGAGAGAGAACAGGACCTGTTCGAACCTTTTGCTCCGAATCCGGCTCCGGCTCCATGTCTTCTTCCTAAACGAAGCTCACCTCATCGCCTCCCCATCGTCTCCCCATCGTCTCCTCATCTCCTCGTCCACCCACCCGCTCCCATAGACACTAACGCAAAGCTGCGCAGCACCTTTTCCCCCGAAGGCCGCCTCTTCCAGGTCGAGTACTCGCTCGAGGCCATCAAGCTGGGAAGCACTGCTATCGGCGTCGCCACCTCCGAGGGCGTCATTCTGGGCGTGGAGAAGCGCGTGACGTCCACGCTGATGGAGGTCAGCTCCGTCGAGAAGATTGTCGAGATCGACCGCCACATCGGCTGCGCCATGAGCGGCCTGCAGGCCGACGCCCGCAGCATGGTCGAGCACGCCCGCGTCGAGTGCCAGAGCCACGCGTTCAACTACGCCGAGCCGCTGAGCGTCGAGAGCTGCACCCAGGCAATCTGCGACCTGGCCCTGCGCTTCGGCGAGTCTGCCGACGGCGAGGACAGCATCATGAGCCGCCCCTTTGGCGTCGCCCTGCTCATCGCCGGCTACGACTCCGACATTGGCCCCGACGGCAAGGAGGGCGGTCCTGCGCTCTACCACGCCGAGCCCAGCGGCACCTTTTACCGCTACGACGCAAAAGCGATCGGCTCTGGCTCCGAGGGCGCTCAGGCTGAGCTGCAGAACGAGTACCACAAGGTCTGCCTCTCACCTCAACCAAACTTTCCCTCCTTTTGTCCCCCACTCCTTTTACTGATCCCCTTGCTAATCCTCCCCTTCCACAGTCTCTCACCCTGGCCGACGCAGAGACCCTTGTCCTCAAGACGCTGAAGCAGGTCATGGAGGAGAAGCTAGACGAGAAGAATGTGCAGCTGGCCAGTGTCACAAAAGAAAAGGGCTTCCGGTTATACACAGACGAAGAGATGGCTGCTGTCGTCGCTCGGCTACCAGCAAACTAAATCGCCCGACTGCCGTTGACGACGGGGAGCTGAAACATGGTGGAAATGGGCGTGGTGGTGAATGCGCATGTGTGTGCATGTACTTTGTACCGAGCGTATCAAATGGTGAGAAAAATCAAGATACGAATCTCACACTACACTACATTATCATTGTGTCTACAGCCTTCGTTTTCTTCAAGGTCGCAAATTCAGAAATCCTCCTCCTTATCCTCCTCGGATATTATACCAAGAGCAGCCCCTCTGAAAACGTACTCCAGTAATGGATCGAAACCCTCCTCTGCTATTGGGGAAAGACAAGGTAAGGTAGGAAGAGACAGAATGCAGAGTACGCTAGCCTACTAAAGCACTAAAGCGGACTATATAAAGGGCGGAAAGAACAAGACAAATCGTCCGCTCCGCTCCTAACTATGTCCTGTCCCTTAGTTCTAGCTTTTCCATCTCTTCCTCCATGCTCAGCAGTCCCACGGCGTAGCGGGACCGTTCAGTAGAGGACAAAACAAGCTCTTCATCCTCCTCCTCAAGCTCGCGAATGCGATCGACGATTCTCTTTGGCCGGTTCCAGATGGTCAGGGGAACTTCCACCACATCGGTAGGTGATTCGTATGGTGGGCCGCGGCCCATGCTAGCCGCTTTGCGCCAGCCAGTTTCGCAGCCACTTGCAATGTTGCGGGCAGACTGCCAGCCCGTCAGTCGGGCTACATTGTGCATCTGTCGAACAGTCCAGTGTCTCTGCGCTGTATCCTGGAACTGTGATGTGTCAAGTGTCAGCCTGGACCGTTGCACACTCAACCAGAAGAGAAGCCAATGAAAGCGGCGGAAGACAATAGAACGAAGAGAAACCACAAAATAATTACCTGAACAGCAGCAACAAACAATGGGAATGAGCTCTCGATGGAGACGGCACCGAGGAGAGTGCTCACGTGCACCATTGTATTGAGATCTTCATCAGTGAGCCCGGCAATGATACGGCCAATCTGAATAGCATACGGCGCAGTCTGGCGTCCAGCCATGGCAGCGGCCGCCATGGCTATGTGAGGCATGGATGGATGACAGCGGTGCAGCACTATCATTCCCATGTAATAGTTCATCCAGACGCTCGCGATGCCATACGTACGATACTTCAGCACTAAGCCGAATGGACTACTTGCCGGAGGTTCGTATTCAGGACCTAACGGCTCAAAGTCAGGACCTAGTTGGGCCCGAAATGTTTCAAACGTCTGTCTGATGCTTTCCCATTCGCGAACCGCTGCAGCCGTGCTTGCTTCGAAGTCCATCTCCGGGCTGTCGCCTTCTGGGCTCTGTTCTCGAGGAGGGCTGAAGCCCTTGGGGATGGTTATGTTGCCCGTCGAAGGCATCATGCCAATAAACGGTGGCGGCGATGGAGCTTGGCCCGGGGGGCCAGGGGGCCCATCTGGTCGCTTTGCTTTCCTCTTGCGGGCCTGATCATGACTGGAAAAATCACAAAGGCGGCCAAGCAGAAGTATGAGATGATCATACGTGCCGTACCTTTACGGTCAGCTGCAATACCACGTTATGCTGCTTGGCGTCTCGACACTTACAAGGCATCGATCCTATTAATAGGAGCACGTGGAGCGCACTGGGTCCAGCACTTATATTCCATCCTAAAGAGTGGCGACGTCAGTTTAGAAGAAGCTCAGATGGAAAGATGAGAGTACAGACTAGAGAAATGACCGAATAATAAAAGAAGAAGTGACCTACAGGAGTCGCGTCCCTCCGAGTATGCTCTGGTACACGTCCATCTTCACATACCACCAAAACAGGTCACTGAAGATGTGATATGTTTTGATATCTTTCTCCGTATAGGTGTCTGGAGTCGTCCAAGACGTAGCTTGTCCGTCGTAGAAAGCGGACGGCCTTGCATTGTCGTCTTGGTCGTAGCCCACGGGCAGGTTGGATAGTTCGGCCACGAGGCCTGAGTCGACCTGATCAATATCTTTGTCGTTCACGATTGCATCTTCGATAGGTGCAGAGTCATTCTCCATGCCGGCTTGATACATGCTTTGGCGGCGTTTCCGCTTGAGAGCTACCATCTTTCTGGTCATCTCTTTAAGAGGAAGTTCTCTTAGAATGGCACGCGCTCCCCACATGTGCTTGCACCATTTGTCGTGGTCCGAATTCCAGACCTCGTAGAAGCCGAGTAGCATGGTAGCAGCAAGCGTGGCGGGCTGCACGCGACGAGATGGGCTCTGGTAGTTGCGGGCTATTCTTCTCAGGCTCAAATGATAGTGTTTCATTGATGCGGTAGCAGGGATGCCCTGAAGCTTAGCCATATGCAAGCTGCCCAGAGCGAGCATAGCTTGAAGCAGAGCCGGATGGTTCAGCGCTATGGTCGGGAACGTGTCTGGTAAAGAGTCAGCAAAACTGGTGAAAAAAAGACGAAACAGGCAGAAAAGCATGTTGGGAAACAACTCAGGTGCCACATACATGTCCATATATGCTGTCTAGAGCGAGGTACGGGCCGTCCTTCAAAAATTGGGGACGGGTCAACGGGATAGCGCTCAAATAGAGACATGCTTGGCCCTGTGACGTTGACAAAGTACCAAAAAACAGAGGCAGTCTGCGCATCAGTCAGGGGCGAGTTCAGCGATGACGGGACATAATTCGACAAGACATTTGCGTCGGCAAAGTTCGAAAAGGTGCGCAGCTGGGTCCCAAAGTCGTCGAAAGGACGGTTCGGCAGGCGTCTTGCAACAATTACACCCAGGTCGTTTGCCCGCAGATGCTCCATCTGGTCCGGTGCTTCGTCGTCCTCGGATTCACCCATGGAAGCATCGTCATCTGAGTACCAGTACGCGTCTTCTTCCAAAGGCACAGCCACATAGTTTGGATGCTCGACGTTGCTCCTTACGGCAAGCTCATGCTGGATGCTCGAAAGCGGTTGTGGAGGTCGGGAAAGGCTGGCAGCTTCAAAATTCCCGTCAGGTGGCCACTGGACAGCAGCTACAGGCGCAGTCATGGTGGTCGCAGCAGGCACGGCTGACGGGCCACCGTAGTCCACAGGTGGCAAGAAGTCCACGCCGTCATAAGCACTGCTGTGGCTAGCAACAGGCGGCTGTGGTCCCCACACTGGCACAAAGGCTTGTTCGTGCAGGCTAGGGTGGGCGGAAGGTGCATAAGGAACGCGCGCCGGGGCCATGGGTTGTGCTTGTTCTGCTGCAAACATAAACTGACCATGGTTGTTAGGAGCATTTTGCATGTGGGGTGGATGCTGCTGTGGGTTCGCGGTCTGGTGGTGAAGAGGATGTAGGTGGAACTGGGCGCTGTCGTTCATCAAGGGCGGCGGTCGCGGCGCTATAAAAGGCAGGGAGCCTTGCGAAACTGCCCTAACATTCTGAGCAGTGATAGAGGCTTGCGAGTTGACGAGCATATGCTGGGCTGAAGCGCTCTGGAAGGTGACAGGGCCTATCTGATTCATCTGGAAGGTGCCCATGGGGTCCTTGAATATGACTCTCTGATTGTACCCGTCACATTGTCTCTTCGACTTGATACAGTTGTTGCATCTTGGCTTCCCCTCGTCGCATTTTATCCGCCTTCGTCGGCATGCTGTGGAAGCAGTCAGCTCGAGAACCAAGCCGATCAGGCAATTTAAATTCCGGGCGAGTGGTATTACCACTCAACAAACTCACTGTAGCAACCAGTCTTTGTTCTCTTCTTGATTGTGGGCTTCTTAGGTGCAGGATCCTCCGCATCTGGGGCCGGGGCACCCTGAGAAGCGGGATCTGCGCCCGGATTAGCCTCTGTCGGCTGGCTTACCGAGTCCATATTTTCAAATTGTGGGGGGCGCAGCTGCTTTCTTCTGATTTATTCAGGCTGGCCTCGGAGCGTGGTGGGTGCGCATGAAAGGCTGCGTCTGGAAGACCAGTAGCATTCCTAGAGTGAGTGTCGAGAAAGCTTGGTTTGAAGTGGCGAAAGCAGAGGTGAAGAATGGGCAGCTGAGGCAAGAAGTAGACGAGATTGAGAAGTAAGTAAAAAAGAAGAAAATAAAACAGAGATGGTTATGAAAGCAATCCGAGAGAGAAGTGAGATGAGATAAGAGTAGAGCGGGATGGTAAAAGTAAAAAGCAGCAAGCTGTGGGGAGAGAGAAGAGGAAAGAAAAGGTCGGGTAGGCCGAGTAGAATAAAGCCTAGCAACACAAACAATGTGCAGGCACGCGCTATGGCAACCCTGTCCCTCCACGTCCTCTTAGATGTTTCTCCGGGCCCTTTCTCAGTTTCCCTTCCTCGTCTCCCCTCGGCTGAGACAATGGACAGGCCTCGACAAGGCAGTCAGCCAGAAGAGGTGAGATACAGATCGCCACGGCCGTGTACAACCACAGAACGGCAGTGTGGGAGAGGGTGTGATCTGAGAGCTTTCAGAACAGGGAAACAGCAAAAGCGTGTGCTCTTATCTTCTGATACGTGTTTGATGCGCAAGTGTCCAAAGTGTTGCCAATACGGCGGCCTCCTGGCCTTCTGCTATACGCTCCTTGTAGGGTTCACTGAGTTTCGATGCTGCCACTATCCTTGCGTTTAGGCAGAGCAAGACAAAAGAGATGGAAGCAGAGGACTGTGGGACAGCTCCTATTTGGTGATAGCTTAATGGGGACCAATGGGCTGCCTGTCTGTCGTACACACAAGGCACTTGTGCCGGATCCTAGATAGCCAGTAGACGAACAAGCGAGGCACAGCAGCTGTGGCAGCTGGAGTCAAAAAGTAGCAGAAGACTTCGTGATAAAAAGGTTGGGTCCTCGCACAGAAAGCGAGTGCAACAAGGGGGCCGAATCTGGAGGAGGGCGGCGGAACTATCAGACCGTCGGATAGCTGGCGCGAATGCTTGTAATATAGCTATGGAGCTGCCGTGATTGCGAATGCAGGCGGCTGACGAACCGGGCGGCTATGAGATTGGCGC
The DNA here is from genome assembly GCA_000806385.1 of Leptographium procerum. Taxonomy (NCBI): domain Eukaryota; kingdom Fungi; phylum Ascomycota; class Sordariomycetes; order Ophiostomatales; family Ophiostomataceae; genus Leptographium; species Leptographium procerum. The sequence goes on from JRUC01000611.1 coordinate 14,704, forward strand.
GAAAATGTTGGCACAGGCCGGCGAAGAGTTGGTGCCGGCCCTCAAAGGGTAACTTTTGGTGCAAAATACAGCTGTAACGCAGCAGCAAAGTCTCTGCCAAGAAGCGGATCTGTGAGGCTCAAGCCAAGACGGTGGGAGAATGTGGCCCTATATAGGTTGGCCCGTACATAGTATAGAAGGCGTTGTATAAGGAAAGGAATGACGGCAGCAAATGTGGAGATGACAGGGAGGCATTACTATTCGTACAGACGGGGTGCTGAATCTGAATTAGCCCCAAGAATCTGCATTTTTTTTTTGGAGAGGGGGGGGTGGATATCGATGTGACTGGTAAGAGAGAGGACGGCGGGTAAAAGCAGCGGGGAAAGCAGGGGGTACCAGCAGGCAGATAAATAGGATGCAATATAAGATAGCATGGGAAGAAGACGAGGAGGACGAGACGGACGAGGCAATTGACAGGAGACGAGAGGAAGAACAAGAAAGAGACGAGAATAGCAAGAGAGATAGGAGAGACAAGAGAACAAGCAGACAGGGAAAGAGCAGAGGAGATTAAAAAACTGAGGCCGTTGGTCCACATCCGCATAGCGACCACAATGGTGTTTGCCACGGACGACAGAAGAGGGAAAGTGCAGGCCACAAGCCCGGCACTCGCGATCGTCCGACACATGGCTATGCCGGGACGAAGTGAGATACAGCGCTGTTCAATGGGAACTGCGCCGGCCAATGGGTCGATGGCAGGTTAGACGGGGCATGAGGTGGGTATAAGGTGGACATAAGGTGGGCCCCAGAGCCCTAGCGGCCGTTTTAACGCTATCAGGGGGAGAGATAATAGTGGGAAACCCAACTAGGCCAGTCCAGAGTGCCGAGGTGGTGTGAGGGCAACAGTGGGCGAAGAGACTTACGAGTACGAAGCTGAAGAGACACTTGTGCAAGTTTATGGACCAGAAAGGGCAAGGAGAGGAGAGGGGAGGGA
>JRUC01000612.1:0-15634 GCA_000806385.1 Leptographium procerum
CTTGCCTGCCTGCCTGTCTGTTTACCTCCCCCTCCCCCCATACCCTCCCCTTCCGTCTGCATCAAACACATACGCCGTCTCCCAGCTGCGCCTACCCCAAGCTCCCGTGTCGACTCCAGATCTCGACCACCCCCTGAAGACCAGGCCAAGCTGGCACTGAAGTGCATACGAAGTCCCGCATACATACACGCACGACACACGACGGCCGCCCACGACATCCACGACATCACATGCTCGCATATCTACGGATTCGTTTGATTCCCGAGCTCATAATCGCTCGAGCGTATGTCGTTTGCCGCTTCTCCCGTGCTGTCTCTTTCTACCTGGTGAACTTGTCTGGCTCCTCCCCGCGCCTCCTTCGACACCGAATGCTATCCGCGCATTTCTTCGACCAACCCCGGCAGTGTGTTCCCGGAACCTTGGAATTACGGCTGCTGGCAGCATTTTTGCGCAGATTCATATGACTGGTCGTTGACACGGCAGCGACCGCGGCTCACAAGAAGGACGTCGGTCATAGCACTCCAACACAAAGTCAGCAAAGATACGCCACCTTGACGGACATGTCTTACATGTTTGGGTGCATCTCGAGATTCGCATCGGCAAGGCCACATTCACATCCACAATCCACAATCCAGCTCTTTCCCGCCTACCCTGTGCACTTTATTCTTCTCCTTTTCTTCAGACAGGACAGCGAAACATGCCGAATAGCAGGATTGATAGCTAACGCGCACTATTACGTTCACAGTAGCAGCCTCGTTTATCGACACTGATGGGATTGACAATGGCACAACAACACCGACAGGCGCCTGGCCATGTGAAGGAAGATCCCTACGAGAGCTATGTACGTGTCTACTATTCCTTTTTGCCTGCTTTCCAGTTGAGGCCCCCTTTCTCTCCTCTCTTTGGAGCAATGCTCTTCTTTTCCTCCACGCCAGTGCGGATGTCATATGACTGGGGAAAACTCTGCGTGTACGCGGCAATGCGCTCCTGCTGCGTTCTGAGCGGCAGCATTGCCAGGTCGCGGCTGGCAATTTGGCTGTGGGACTGCTGCTGTTCAGCAATCGCATCTTGGGCTCGGCAATCTAGCGGCTGGAAGTTTCCCGGCCGGACAGGGACCATTCCCGACGCTTGACAGGCACCAGCAGCACTATGTGCACACCTCGCAGCTTGGTGCGTCAGTGAGCGCTCAAAAAGAAAAACGGGTCACTTTTTTTTAGTTTCCAGAACCTGTCCTTTCGAGGTCTGTGGGAAGGTTGTGGGAATTACAGGGACCGTCTGTTTCATGGTTCGTCCCATGCAACGCTTCGCGCCAGAGATGGACTAGCGTCTATGGGTACTTTGGTACTTCTGTTGATAGCCGCTGGGAGCGGCTAGCCTTAGTACCCGTTGGCGTGTTTCTCTTGTCGAGTTGGCAGGCACCAGCTCAGAAAGTACTGAAGAGGACCTACTGCGAGTTTCCACCACGCGAGCGGATTGCACATGGATGGGACCTGACAACGGACCTGACAACGGACCTGAACTGAATATGGGCCTGGGAAAGATGCACTACCTGAAAACCCGCAAGCGCAGGTACCTTTTCGCGTCCAGGGTTGCACCATATATCTAGGATGGTCCGATGCAGGCAACAGAGTGGCAGGCGCAGGCGCGGCCGTGTGGCGTTGCATGTTCATCACCTGCTACGGGCTGCGATGCACTCGAGACGGGCGGCAGTACAAAGACTACACCACATTCCACATTACATGTCCACACTGCTCGTACATGTGGTGGAATGGGCGTGCCCTCTGGCCATCATTTGCCTCTCCCACACCGCCCTTGTCGATTTTGGGATTAGGGGGGTGTGTGAAAAGGGGGGTGGGAAGCCATACAGAAGGCCCCGAGTCCCAGTTTTTCGAAACCCCCGACTAGCCTCTCTCTTCCCCCTGTCTATCTACCAGAGTACCCTTGCCATGGCCTGTGGACTGCCATTGGGCAATGGCCGATTTGCGGGTTCTCCAACATCGACCAACCAGTTTCCCACCCCTCCTTCCCCCTATTCCTGGACAGAAGAACGAACCCTGGAACCCTGGATCCCTCCTCCCCTTGTCCTTCATCTCCAAGATTTTATGCTGCCTCTCACCTCTTGTTGTTTTCACTACTGCCGCTGCCATCCTGCGCTGCCGTTGCTATCCACTCGGAAAAAGCATCCTGGAGGGCCAAAACACTGAAAAGGAGCGCAAGGAAAGCGCAGGCCAAAAAAGGACCCCAAGTGGTCCTGCGGCACATATCCATATTGGACGCCCACGTCTTTCGCGCTCCTTCAGGCCTGGTCTACTTAAGAACCCTGCCCTCCTCCTTTTGCCTTCCCCCCACAAATCCGTCGTACAGTACCTCGAAACTGCTTTTCATCTCATTCACTCTTTTGGGCCTTCTATCTTATACAGCGCCGCCATCTGTTGTCCTCAGTCTCTCAACAGTCGACATTTCGACAGAACCACCTTCTGTCTCCCTCTCTCGATCCACCTGGGTTAGTCGGCCTTGCGGCTAGCTTTAAGCTGCCGTACACCAGCACTTCCCTGTTGTTCACTATTACCCCTGCTATCCACCTTTTGGGGGGGGATTGAGCCCTGGGCCCTCAGGCATGGCGTTAGAGGCAATAGTTGTTTGGACTGTGATGTCCTCTGGTTGTTGCTTGCTCCCCATACATGCCCACTGCTTGATATCAGCATCGGCTTTTAGTGAAGGCTACGATGACTGTTTCGATCTTCGGTTTTCAGGTGCAAGGCATCAGTCACACTGTCATAACCGGCTATTGGTCTTCCGTGTGTGAACCATGTAGCTCGGTTTTGCCCGCAGATCATTAAGCAAGCGCTTGTCCCTTCGATGGGCCTACGGCTGCACCTAGGGCCCTGTCTCTGAGGCTTGCATTGGCGATCGTTTTGTTTCGTGTCTACTATGCGGTTCTAGAAGCTGGCGTAGGCTTCTTCTATCTGTCTATGCTACGAACGTCAAGATTCAGCTCCATGGCGGCTCGCACATCGGCAGTGGCTATTCACGTTCCTGCGCTTTCACAAAGCACCTGTTCATACTCGCTTGTTTGGCTTTTCTACCCCGGGGAAACTTGGCTGACCTCGACCCTCACCTACAGCAGCATAACCGCCACCACGCACAGCAACATCCGCAAGGCCAGACACCGCACGTACAACAGCCGCAGACGCGGCCGCCAAGCATAGTGCACCAACAGCACCACCCGCATCAACACCATTCGCAGACTCCGCCGCAGCCGCAGCAGCAGCAGCACCAGGCACCGTACGCTCCTGTATACCAGCAACAGCCACAGACGAGCAGTGGCCAGCACGCACAGGACCTCTACAATTATCAATCTAGCCCATACAACGCGCCCGCTCAAGCAGGCGGGTACACATCCGCAGGTAAGGCTATTTTGTGGCTGTTGTGTCACGGTGTGAGCAGAAGCAAATGGGCATGGCATTAACACTATGTACAGAGATGATGGCCGCTACGATGTCCAGGCCTACTTATCCCCCTATGTCCTACCACACACCTCAGTCGAACTCGCCTGCTTCTGTGGGATCGACAGCTGGCCATGACCAGCAGCGGAGTATGTACGGTCAGCCACCGCCACAGCTTCACCAGCAGTCGATTTACTACGGGCAACAACCGCAATACCAGCCTCTGCCACCTGCCTCTGCTTCCCCTTATGGCCAGCATGGGCCAGCACAGCACCAGTCGATGGCCTCACAGCCGAACATGATGATGTCGCATGGCGCGCCGTCTCCAGTACCACACCAGATGGCCCAGCATGCAAGCCAGCACAGTCCAGCATCAGCCATGGCTGGCAGCCCTCGTCATGCGAAGATGGAGGTTCAGAGCCTGACGCCCCAGCTCTCCCGCCAGCCGGCGCCACCAACAGCGCCGTCACCACTGTCGATGGGCCAGGTCCAGGCTGCGCAGAGCCTGCAGGCGCAAGGCCTTCAAGCACACCAATCACAAGGAATGCAGGCGCAACAGAGCCTGCCGCAGCACTCGCAACACCCCCAACATCAGCAGCACCCTCAGCACGTCCAGCACCCGCAGCACGCACAGCATCCGCAGCATGCACAGCATCCGCAGCATGCACAGCACCCCCAGCATGCACAGCACCCCCAGCATGCACAGCACCAGCAACACCAACAACACCAGCAGCAGCAGCACCCTCAGCAGAACGGCGCCAGTCCGCTGCCGGCTTCACAGAGTGGAAGTGCGGGTAGCTCGGTGGTTAACCCGAACGCAGCTCCAGGACCTATCCCGGCCACTACACCGCTGGTGGTGCGGCAAGACCAGAACGGAGTGCAGTGGATAGCTTTTGAATACTCGCGCGATCGGGTGAAGATGGAGTACACAATCCGGTGCGACGTGGAGTCAGTGTCGACGGAAGAGCTGTCGCCCGAGTTTAAGCAGGAGAACTGCGTGTACCCGCGGGCTTGCTGCCCCCGGGAACAGTACCGCGGCAATCGACTGCAGTACGAGAGCGAGTGCAACACGGTGGGCTGGGCCCTAGCGCAGCTGAACCCGCCTCTGCGCGGCAAGCGCGGCTTGATCCAGCGTGCCGTCGACAGCTGGCGGAACAGCAACCAGGATCCTCGCCTGCGCAGTCGCCGCGTGCGCCGGATGGCCAAGATGAGCACGCGCAAGGCCGTCAGCACCGGCGCAGCTGCACCCGGTCTCGCGCAGTCGTCACCGGCTCATCTCGGCGGCGTGGCCAGTCTCTCGGGTGCTTCAACTCCGCTCACGAAGCCTATGCCGAGCTTGCCTCCACAGCTGCATCACCATGATGGAAGTGCCCATGCTGGAGGTGACGAAGTTGGTATGTTTCACCAGATGTGAATCTGGTGTTTTCCATTTCTTGGTCTGCATCTGTTGCTTCTTTTTCCTTCTCCTCACATCCCCATTCTCGATTTTATCTCCTTCTCGTTTATGACAACCTAGCACGACGTTTTTGATACCTGTTGCAAGACTGCCATATATATATGTGCGCATTTCTCAATATTTTCCTTTGGACCACATCTTTTTTTCTCCTCAATTTTCGCGTATCTTGATCGCTCGTTTTTTTTCCTTTTGGCAAGGTTCGGCATGTTATTTTGGCTCTACTTGGCTCAGGCTTTACAAATGGGACACCCTTTTGTCAGTTTTCGACTTTTCTGCGTCGATGCTGTTTCTTTTTTTCTTTCATCTTCTTTTTGTGTGTGTGTGTGTGTGTGTGTGTGTGTGTGTGTGTGTGTTCGATATATACTCTTCATAGGCGCTTGTCTCCTTCCCGGCCCCCAAAAGTTGCTCAAGCGATAGAGAGCTGGTACCCACAACGGATCGGAATTGTATACTACATTTTGAATGCTTTTAGTTATTTCCTGCTGTGCCGTTGGTCACTTTCGTCGCTGTCTGTCCGATGTATCTTATTTCACATGTTGCCCTTGCATTGCTCATTACTTCCTTTTTGGTTATGCTGTCCTCTGGTGCTTCTGATGCTTCTGGTGCTTTCAGATAAAGCCGGCTTTAGGCATCTTGGTTTCAATGTCTTGTTGCGGGCTCTGGTGTGCCGGCATCGCCTGGAGCATGAGGCCAGGAGAACATGAGTAGAGAACCGGAAATTGGGAAGTGCCGTGGGAAAAGAGATTCAGGAGAGCCGAGTGTGCGCGTTTTGTTTTCTGGTCGTTGTTCTGACTTCCCAGCCTAATTCTCATGTCTCTCGTCTGTTCGTGTTTAGGCAAGACAGGGCCACGTTTGTATAAAACGCATGAAAAAGAGTCCTGAAAAAAAAAGGCAAACCAGCAGACAAGAATGCAAGTGTATTTGATAAGCAAGGCAGAGCAGAGAAGGCCGGCCAGCTACACCACAGCTCCCTAGAGGGACTGGCAGACTCCCCCTTCTTCCACATCGCTCACTTAGGCCCTTCCCCCCCAATCCATTCCTGACCCTTGCACGAGCAAACACACCCCCTCCCCCTTGTCATACCTACCCATTCTATCTTCATCTCACTGTTAGACACCCCTCCTTCCCGACCCGTCCCCCATGCAAGGCTCTCCTTATAAGTCTTAGCCTTCCCAATTTGTCCTAGTCTACTTCCTTCCTGAGTCTCCTTCTCTTCTTTCTCACACTTACATTACCCCTGTTCTCTTTTCTGTCAAGTGTCGTGGCAGTCTCGTGCCAAGTGCTAGGCCACCTATTGGCCTCCTCTACGTCGTGCTCGTCGTACCTCGGTCCCCCACCCAACCCTCAACGCCGTCTTTTATTGCAAGATTTGCGATCTGTGCTAACGTCTGTGCTGGCTCTTAGACAGTAGCAAGGAATCTTATGGTGACAATGGGCAGCATCCGCCCCGGCAGTCTTCGCTTAGCAGCACAGGGTTGGCACCGATAGCAGCCCCTGCTCAGGATACCCGTCCGGCCCACGTCTTCACCTCCTACGACGGTTATCAGAGCGGGGCGCCGAACATACTGCAGGCCATGCCGACGCCGGTGGCCATCTCGCACAGCTCCGCGGGCGTGGGCGCAGGGCTCGCCAGCACCAAGAAGTTGGTTCCGGCGCCGGACGGGCTCTTTCCGGACCTGGCCGAAGCCAAGAAGCGCAAGTTCGTGCTGGTTGAGGACCGCGGCTCGCGTCTGCGCGTGCGCGTCACGCTCAACATGGTCGACACCAGCGAGATTCCCGACTCCTTCCGTCGGTCGAATGCCGTGTGCCCTGGATCTTTCTTCCCCATCGAGATGGAGAGCCCGCCCCCGAGTCCGACCGGACGGCGCTTCTTTCCGGATGACATCGACGACCTCGACTGCGGCTTCCAGCTGGACGGCGGCAACGATGGCGACGAGGTCGAGGCCAGAGGTAACAATGCAGCAGATCGTGGGCGACACCGGCGGCCACACCGACGTAGCATGGGCAGCTCGGTTGCGGCAGCCTCGGCCTCGGTTTTGGTGGCAGTCGAGGACGGCGTGGAGACAGAGGTGGAGGTGCCGCGGATGCGCAAGGGGCTGCGGCGAAAACAGGTGCGACTCAACGACCTCGGCTGCCGCATGGCCTGGCTGCAGAGCCGGGCGTTTGCGGGGCGGCGCATCTTTCTACAGAAAGCTTGTAAGTGAGAGCGATGGCGAGAGCGTGAGAGAGAGGGTCAATTTCCATTAGTGTGCTGACTAAGCAGTGGACACGTACCGCACCAAGACGTGCAACAGCATCTTGGCGGCCATGCAGGACGTCGGCGACATTGCACCGCACTACGAGATGCGGCTAGGGAAGAAGAAGTGGCTGTTGTGCGAGCGGGACACGGAGCAGCGACAGGCTAGCCGGATGTGAGCGCTCAACTCTAATTGCACGATGGGGACCAAAAGGCTGTGGGCACACATCCTGCTGTCCACCTTTACGATTACCCGGCCGTTTTGTAGGATACAAACACAGTCGCAAGTCGGGGGAGGCGTTAAAAGGTATGCAAAAACTACAGGAAAATCTAATAATAGCATTATTACCCAAGAGAAGCCTTTGATAATAGTACGCATTATGGTAAAAGTGGATTACGCACAAGACGAACACTGATGCAGTTCCCGACAAAAGCCTAACCCCGAGGCCGCTGATATAATAATTCACCCCTCCTTCCTTTCTGCAAGTAGTCCCTCAAAACTTTGTAGAGCCATAGGTGCCCATTTTCTCCAATTCTCATCGTGGACTTGCTGCCACCGCAGAATGCAACCACCATGAAGCAGCGATTCTCCTCCCTCGACGTGCGGGTACGCGTGTGCACCTCTGTCGACACCTTTTGACTTTCCATGCGTCCCTGCTAACGCCCTCCTCTCCCCACGCAGGCAATAAGCCACGAACTGCACCATACTCTCGCAGGCACGCGCCTAACCAACGTCTACGACCTCGTGCCGCCCTCGTCGTCGTCGTCGTCGTCTTCTTCTTCTGCGTCCCGGGCTCTGCTCCTGCGCTTTTCGCGCGGCCAGGACAAGTACCAGCTCGTCGTCGACTCTGGCTTCCGCTGCCACCTGACAGCCTACGATGCGCGAGCTTCTGCCGCTGCAAACGGAGGCAGAGGTGGTGGTGGCCCTCTTGCGCCTTCCGCCTTTGTCGCCCGACTGCGCACCTTCCTCAACGGCCGCCACGTGACCGCCGTCGCCCAGGTCGGCACCGACCGCATCGTCGAGCTGCGCTTCAGCGACGGCCAGCTGCGCCTCTACCTCGAGTTTTTCGCCGCCGGTAACATAGTTCTCACGAATGCCGAGGCCAAGGTTCTGGCTCTCCAGCGCACTGTTGCCGCCTTCCGCAGCGCCAGTCTCGACGTCACCCTCAATGTTGGCAATCCCTATGCGCTGGCCGCGAAGCAGAACGTCTCGGGCATTGCGCCGCTTACCGTCGAAGCCGTCAAGGCTGCGCTGCAGGCGGCCGTGGCCGCAGACGCCCCTCCGGAAGCAACGTCAGCAGCAGCAGAAGTGCCACAGAAGAAGAAGAAAAAGAAAGAAAAGAGTCTTAGCCGCACTCTGGCGCTCGCGTTCACGGACTTGCCTCAGGTGTTGATCGACCATGTCCTGCTGACCAGCGGTTTCGAGACCACAGCAACGGCCGGCGCCACCAAAGCTGCAGATGTCCTCGCGGACGAAGCGCGACTCGACGCTCTCTTCCGCATGTTGAAAGATGCGCGGGCGCTTGCCGAAGGGCTGACAACGGCGCCAAATTGCCAGAGTTACATAATTGCTACCAAGAAAGAGCCGACAAATGTGGGCGCCAGTGCAGCAAAGGCGGAAGAGCCAGAAGAACCAAAAGCACCGCCAGAGGGGTCGGAGCGCAAGCCGGCGGGAGAGGAGAGCGATTCGTGCGAGAAGGGCTCCATCCCGGCGTCACGGAATCTAGATTATATCGACTTTCATCCATTCAGCCCCCGCCAATTCGAGACGGACCCCCGGTACGTTATCGTGCCACTCGACAGCTTCAACAAGGCTGCAGACGAGTTCTATTCGCACCTGCAGGGCCTCAAAGCAAACCGCCAGCTTCACCAGCAGGAGTCGGTTGCGTTCAAGAAGCTCGAGGCCACCAAGCGCGATCAGGCCATGCGCATCGAGAGCCTGCAAGAGACACAACAGCTCAACGCACGCAAGGCTGCCGCAATCGAGGCCAATCAGGACTGGGTGCAGGCAGCAATTGACGCCGTCAACGAACAGCTGCAGGCCGGGACCGACTGGGAGGACCTGGCGCACCTGATTGAAAACAGCGCCGAGAGCAATCCGGTTGCGGCTCTCATAAAGCTGCCCATGAGGTTGGCCGACGGCGTAATCACGCTGCAAATCAGCGACGAGCTAGCGGTCGACATCGGCGACGAGGACGAGGACGAGGACGAAGAAGAGGAAGAACGGCAGAGAGCGGCAAGGGAAGACGCAGAGGAAGAGCTCCTCGATGTGAATGTAAAGCTGGCGCTGTCGGCTTGGAGCAACGCGCGGGAATATTACGACCAGAAGCGCGTTGCTGCCGTCAAGGAGCAGAAGACCAAGGAGGTGACGTCGATGGCGCTGCGGAACGCCGAGAAGAAGGTGGCCGACGAGCTGAAGCGGGTCCAGAAGGGCGGCAAGCCGGCGCCGCAGCTCATCCGGTGGCAGCTGTGGTTTGAGAAGTTCCTGTGGTTCATCTCTTCGGAGGGCCACCTCGTCATCGCCGCGAAGGAGTCGCAACAGTGCGAGCTGATGTACCGGCGCTACCTTCGCCGCGGCGACATCTATGTGCACGCCGACATTCGCGGGTCGCCAGGCATCATTGTAGTGAAGAACAGGCCCGACGCCGGCCCAGACGCGCCCGTCCCGCCCGCCACACTCGCACAGGCTGGCTGTCTGGCCGTTTGCGCCTCGGAGGCCTGGGACAACAAGGCCGGCTTCGGCGCCTACTGGGTCCACGCAAACCAGGTGTTCAAGACTACGGTCGGCGGTGATGTGCTCCCCCTTGGCACGTTTGATGTCCGTGGCGAAAAGAACCATCTCCCTCCACCGCAGCGCATCCTAGGCTTCGGCCTGCTCTTCAAGATCAGCAATGCGAGGACGGCAAACTATACAGAAGAAACGCAAGCCGTAGCGGAAGATGATGGTGCTGACGAGGCGGCGGGTGGGAGTGTGAGTGCTAGTCTCGATGGGGCAGATGAGAAAGACAACGAGGAGGAGGGAGAAATGCAGCCTTCGTCACATGACCTCGCCGACGAGCAGAATGGGGCCGACAACATCCCGGTAGGGGGGGACTATGAGCAGGAGAAAAAACCAGAGTCAGACGAGCAAGAGGTGAACGACAAGCAGACGGAAGGGGACAAGAGGGGAGAGGGCGAGAAGAATGGCGACGGCGAGCGGGAACAGGAACAGGCCGAAGAGCCAGATGAGCCAGATGAGCCAGATGAGCTAGACGGGGAAGCCGACGACGGCACGGACACTCAATCGGCCGTTTACAAGGGCAAGAGGGTTGAGCGCCTCCGCTCCAGCTCCCCGGTGCCGTCCTACACGTCCACAGCCCAGACCAGGGCGACTCCGACAATCAAGCGCGGCCAGAAGGCCAAGGCCAAGAAGCTGGCCAAGTACAAGGACCAGGACGAAGAGGACCGAGCACAGGCGGAGCGGCTGATTGGCATTGCGGCCGGCCGCGAAAAGGCTGAGGCGATAGCGCGCGCACAGGCCCAGCGTGCGGCCGAGATGGCCGCATACGAGGAGCGCCGCCGGGCACAGCGAGAGCGACAAGTCCAGGCGACGCGCGCGTTTGAGGAGGCCCGGCAGGCGAGGATGCTGGCCCTGGGTGGCGGTCCGGATGAGGAAGAGGAAGATGCAGGCGGTGATGGCGAAGGCAGCCTAGACCTCGTCGACGTGCTGGTTGGCCGGCCGGCCACGGGCGACGATATTGTCGAGGTGGTGCCGGTATGTGCGCCCTGGTCGGCCTTGGCTAAGCTGAAGTACAAGGTGAAGATCCAGCCGGGACAGACAAAGAAAGGCCGAGCCATGCGCGATGTGCTGGAGCGGTGGCGGCAGGCAGGCGAAGCCGGGCGCAACGGCAACAAGGGCATCCTGGACGAGCAGAGCCAGGATCCGGAGCGCATGTGGCCGCGGGAGGTCGAACTGATCCGGGGGCTGAAGATGGAGGAGGCAGCCAACTGCGTGCCTGTGGGCAAGATGACGCTGATGCTAGCCGGTGGACTTGGAGGTGGAGGAGGTGGAGGAAGTAGTGTAAAAAAGGGTGGCAGCAAGGGAGGCAGTGGAAAGCAGGCTGGCCAGGCATCTGGCAAAAAGGGTGGCGGCAAGGGTGCAGGAAAGTCCAAGAAGTAGACTGCCTGGTTGCCGTGAATCACCATCCTTTTCTCTCTGCTCGGAGAGTTAGAAAGGGGAGGAGAGGCCGAAAAGGGTTCAACGGCAAACAAAAAAAGAAAACCAAAAAGACACAAACACGCACGCAATCAATAGCACCGGAGAAAGGCAACATCTCTCTCTCTCTCTCTCTCTCTCTCTCTCTAATCGTCGTTCGTACATCTCTTACAAGGAAGCCAGAGGGAAATCATTCAAAAGCAAAGCCAGCATCCACGAGACCAGAAGACGAAGAGGCAAAGAGGCAAAGGGATAAAACCACATGATCAACACAATCTTGATTATATACTGGCATCTCCCTCGACATGACATCGTAGCTCATTATGGTTCGAGGCTAATCTAAAAACAAAAAAAGAAGAAGTGAGGAGAAAATGCCACAGAAAAATATCATCCCTCAGCCGCGGTAGTACCGCCTGTGAGCACCCTGGCTGTTGTAATACTCAATTTCCGGCCGGCCGCTGTCGCCAGTACCATTTGCATAAGTTTCTGACGCATGTCGATGGTGGTGGTTCCGCTGACGATCCTTGTCACCCGTGGATGTGGCGCCATAGTACTCGCTGCTGTCGGCATCCCGCTCGCGGTCTCGCCGACTCCGGTGGTGGTGATGGTCCTCTTCTTGATGCGGCTTCTCCTCAATGCGGTGGCTGTTCCGCTCAAATTCCTTCCGGTGCTTGTCTGCCATCTCGTTAGAACCTGACCGACACAAAAAACCGCAAACTAGCTCACCTCGCAGCTGTGCCGTGGCGACAGTATAAGCCTCGATGTCTTCACGGCTAAGAACGCGCAGGACAATGACAAAGTCATCTCGAACCTCAAACCGCTCCTTGCCAATAGTCAAGGCTTCCGGGTTGACGAGCTTTCGGCTGATCTTGGTCCAGCGGGCACCAGGAGGCACGTTCTGCTGCTTGGCTTTGTCATCCTTGTGCGGAGCAACACCTTCTCGAACCGGATTAGGCTCTTCGGGGAACTTGGAGCTTGGCTGCTTGAGTATGCCCTTGAGTGGCCTCTTGTCGTCCTTGTCGCGTGGCGGTGAGACCAGCCGTGTTGTGAGCGCCTTTGAGTGCTGCGACGCATCGCGCCCCCGAGTGCTTCTGTCCGGCAGTGTGCCCGATCCTTGGCCGTAGGCGTCTTCCTTTGCTGCCTCTCTCTCCGCGTTTCTGCCCCTGGACGCAGACACGGCCTCCGTAGGTTTGGAAAGAGGCGAAGACGGCACGGAAGATGTAGTGGACGATGGCGTCATGATGCCTGGCGACAGCGGTTCGCCCTTATCTACCTTGCTTGCCTTCTCTGCCTTTTCTGCCTTTTCTGTCTTGCCCGTCTTGTTTGGTAGTGCAGAAGAGGTGGCCTTCCCCAAAGCTCCTTTCACCTCATCCTTACCGCGTCTTTCACTCGACTTTTTGGCATCGCTCTGACCAGCTGGCTGTCGCCCTTCCTTGGCTTCGAGTGCGGCAAGCTCGGCTTTTAAGGCTTTCAGATCGTTCGCATCCGTTGGCTTGAAAGCAGGCGCAGTCCGGGATTTGCGTTCTCGCGGGCCAGGCGTTCTCTCGTTTGTTTCGCCGTCTTCCGATGTTGGAGGTGTCCGGTCATCCACGGCATCGTCTGATGACACCTGGGAAGGCACTGGCCCAGCAGGTGCTCTTTGGCCCGCACTGTCTGAGAGAGGTTTTGGCCGCTGTTGACCACGATCGCGGTCGTCTTCGTACTGGCTTGCCTCCGAGTCATGGCGCCGGCGAGGCTGTGGCTCCTGCTCAAGAGAAGCATCTTTCTGTCTACTCCCGGAGGAGGCCACTGTTGCTGCTGCAATGGCGGCCGCCGTGGCACCAACACCAACACCAACTGACTTGTCCCTTGCCCTCTTCGTGTTGATAGCCTCTTCTTCTTCGTTTCTCTGCGAGCCTCGGACGCGCCCACGCTCGCGGTTATACACTTGTTCATGTTCGTGATCGCGATCTCGCTCCCGGCCTATTTTCTCATCCCGGTTATATTCACGATCGCGGTCTCGATAGCGGTCACGGTTGCGGTCGCGGTCGCGGTCACGGTCATTATCACGGTCACGGTCTCGGTCTCGGTTGGGGTCACGGTCACGGTCAGGATCAGGATCGCGGTCAGGATCGCGGTCACGGTCACGGTCTCGGTCGCGGTCACGGTCCCGTTCCCGGTCGCGGTCCCGGTCTCGGTCCCGATTGCGATCACGGCTTTCATCATCCCACATCCTGTCGCGCGAATGGCGAGCATAGAGGTCGTCGTCGGAGCTTCGCCTGGTGGGCGCTTCAATTTGCAGACGACCACCGTCACGTCCACGGGCGGCGTCATAGTTTATATCATCGAACCTGCCAGCAGACTCATACCGAGAATCCTGGCGTTGACGATGACCATCTCGGTGTGGGCCATCCCGATAGTCGTCGGCATAGGCATTGCGATAATCATCGTAATAGTCATTGTCGGGTGGGATTTGCGACATCTTGTGGTCCCTGCTGTTGACGATTATGCCGAAGGCACGGTTTGCAGCGGAACCGTCTGCGTAATACTCGCGCGCGCGTTCGCGCTCATATGGCCAGTCATAGTCCCTATCTCTTCCTCTTTCCCGCGAGTACTCGCGGTCACGCACCTCCCAGTCGTCAATGCGGTCATATGTCGGCGCAGGCCGCTGGCGTGATGAATTGCTAGCATGACTTGGACCAAGAGCAACGGCGGTGGTCGGGGCAGCACGACTGTATGGCTGCACGGGCGGTGCACGGATGTTTACCTGGGACTCGTATGGGGCAGGAGTGCCACCGGCGCTGAGAACAGGGCCGGCACCGGAGCCAGTGCCGGAGCCAGCGCCGGAGCCAGCGCCAGATATTGCTGCCTTCCAGTTCATCTTGTCGAACGCCCACGTAGTAGGCGGGAGGCCATTGCCTCCACCGGCTCCGGAGCGACGAGCACCTGTCTCAAAGCCGTAGGGCCGGGCTAGGTCTGTCGTCAAGCTGACAGTGGGGCGGTAATAATTGCGGTCAAAGCTGTCTCGGCGATCTCGGCGAGGGGCCTGTTCATGGTTGAGGTCGTAGCGCGCCAAGTCGCTGGGTGTGGTGTACTCATATCCGTCGTCTACTACATCAGCAGCGGGCGGTCCGGTAGCTGATTTGATGGGGGGGGCAGGGGGGATACTGCTGGCAGCAGAGCCGCCGCCGCCGCCGCCACCGCTGTTGTGGACAGCGACACTTTGGCGAGCTGCAGTCTCGTAGACGGAAGTAGGACGGGGGCGGGGGTAGGAGTCCAAGCGACCACCACGGGCCCGAGATAGCTCGTGACGTTCACGGAGGCGACTGAGCTCCTCGTTGTCGACCGTGGCACTCATCGGCGTGCCGGCGTATGAATAACGGCTGCCTCGTGAGTGCAAGCTGGCAGATGTGGCTGGCACAGCGTAGTAGTTGGCATCATCGCGGACGGGAGCGCTTCGCGGGGGGAAGTCATCAGTGACAGGGGGCCGGAAGTGTTCGGCGCGGGTGGGCGACTGGGGACCATGGTGCCCGCCGGGGTGACCGGGAGCAGCACGGCCGGCAGTGGTCGTGGTGATGATGACAGGCCGCTTGTGAGCAGGATCGGTGACAGGCGGACGGCCGGCCTCACGAGCACTGCTGCTGTGCGTGATGGGATCGTTTGCCACGGCATAGGTGCGGGTGGTGGTAACCGGGACGTGGTGATGGGGGTGCTGGTGAGGATCGTGGGACGGATGTTGGTGCGACTGGTGATGAAGAGGAGCCTGGAGAGGTTGGAGAGGCTGGAGAGGCTGGAGAGGCAGGAGAGGCTGATGAGGTTGATGAGGTTGATGAGGTTGATGAGAAGGTTGATGAGGCTGATGAGGTTGGTGAGGTTGGTGAGATGGCGGCTGGCCCTGCTGCTGTGCTTGGAGCTGCGGCGGGGTGGGGACAGCAGGATTTGACCGGTAGTCGACAGCGGTCTGGCTGCGAGGCGTGGCCGGGTCGTCGTAGCGCAGGGCGCGAGGCTCGGCAGCAAAGCCGGAAGGATAGCCGCTGCCGCTGCCGATGCCGACAGGCATAGACGCCCGGGCAGGATTGTGCAGCGGTGGCGATCGTCTGGGAGGCGCTGCAGCGTAGCGGTAGCGAGCGTCCATTGTGCGCCGCACAGCGTGCGAGAGAGGGTGTGGTTGGGTAGAAACGCAGGACGATGCAGGACTGATTGGGATTGAAGGTACAAGTCAGTGTTTTTGAAACGGGGAGATGAGAATAAGCAACAAAAGAGAAAGGAGGCCCAAAAAATAATAATATAAAAGATTGGATACAGGGGTATTGTAGTATGGA
>JRUC01000613.1:0-15614 GCA_000806385.1 Leptographium procerum
GTATTCATACCGACTAGTGGTTTGGTTGCGCTGAGAAGCTGGTTCGGCTTGTTTACTACCCCCTCTCGTCGTGCTTGTTCAAAAACTCATGTCATAGGTCTGCAACCGCCCGCGCCACCTCTTTCGATGCTCTTCTCTCCCAGAGCTTTCTTGTTTCCAAATCAGCAGCGGCTGGGTCGGTCACTTCCTCGTAAAGCTTGTGGGAAACATCCCGATTGATAGCGGCATACTGGTCGGCGGTGAGTTGACTGGATTTCCAGTGCGGCTTCAGAGCAGATCGGACAATACTGCTGATGCTTTCTTTCATCTCAAGAGAAAGCGCGTTACGTGATGGCGACACGTCTTCTGATCGGGGCAGCGCGATGGTCGGCCTCCTCCGGGGACGCGGCTGGCGAATCTCTGCTACGAAAACCGAGCCGCTGTGGTTAGCGCTGCTCTGATTTGCCGAGCTGTTGCCGTTACCGTTATTGTTCTCGGAGTCACTGTGGTCGCTTGTTGGACTTGCTGCCGACCGCGTGGGCGAATAGTTGGCAGGCGGATATATGGGTTCGATGTGGGAGCTCAGCAGCGTAGGCGAGCTCGGCCTAAGAGCTCTGTGCGGCGGCGGCGTTGCAGACATCGCCCGTGGGCTATTGTGTGCTGATGCAGCCGGCGACGAGCCGGCTGGTGAAGACGGGTCAATTGGAGGGCCAGGGCGAGATTCTCCAAAGAGGCTGCGAATGTTTTCGTCGTCAGAAGGCGTGCTCGACTCGACTTCTTTCAGCAGCGAAGATAAGAAAGACCGGGGTTCGCCGTTAGCCTGAGGCGTTCTGGCTAATGCTGCTGCTGCTGTCGAGCTGCCGCCTCCTGACGCGACAGCTGGTGCGACGGCTGCTGCTGCTGCTGCTGCATCGCCGCTTGGTCCCGAGGATGCTGATTTTGAGGAGGGTTCGCCCGGTGGTGCCGTGATTCGACGAGTGCGTGGCCGTTTCAGCTTTCGTTCCGGCTCTTGCACGGGCTCCACGGGAGATGCTGTGATGGACCGAGCCTTGCGCTTTCGGCCGGCCGGACTATTTACGTCGCAGTCCCGCGCTCGTTCAAAAGCACCCCACGATCTAATCTCTTCGCGACTCTGTTGGACCGGTGCCGCCTGTGGGCGGCCGTTTTGTGAGGTTGCAGCGTGCCGACTGGTGCGCTGCAGTATGGCGCTCGGAATGTTTCGCTCAAAGACGTCTTGTGCCCCGAGACGACGTGCAATGTCCAGCCTTTCCTGCCAGCGCTCAAACTCTCTACGCTCATTGTTCCTCAGCTGCTCGGCGCGTCGGTAGTCCTCCAAAGCATCATCCTCGTCGTGATCGAGATCAATGTTCAACACATCCCAGATCCGGCCAGTGATCTGGCCCCAGGCGCCCTGCCATTCGTCTGATCGTGCACGTCGTCTCGCACGCCGCATGCTGTGCCTAGTGCGGGGGAAAAAGTCATTTCGTGCACGCCGAGGGCCCAGCCTGCGCCCCGCAGTAGCAAACGGCTGCCCGTCTGCAGCTGGAGCCTGGACAGCCAGGCTGAAGAGATCGGTGCATTCCATACAGAACCAGGCACCTTCCGGCACGCTCTCAAGGCCGATGCAGTGGGTATGATAAGGTGTATCACACCCGTCGCAAAGAAGCAGCACTTCTTCGTTGTCGGCCAAGTTACACACAGGACAAGGTGTAGAGACATCCTCGGCCTCGACCTCGGCGAACTCGTCTAGCCAAGCCTGAGGGTCGAACTCGGCGACTTGCTTCTTGTCTTGGACCTTGTAAGAGGATAACAGATTCCCTATAACGGCAGGACAGTTCCAAATTAGTTTTCTTTTGTCCGCATAGCATGAAATAGTACACGAGCACGGTATAATGCAAGGAGCCGACCAAAAAGGTTGGGGGAATGTTGGGGTGGCGGGTACGAACCTCCAATTTTATCATATACGCGAACGGAATGAAACGTCTGGCGACAGATTGGACAGCTGTTGGCCTTGCCCGACCATTCTCGCAGACAAGTGTCATGCAGAGTGTGGCCGCAGATCTGAATAACAGCGACATTATCATCGTCGTGACTAACACTGGAATTGTCGTTTGCAGTGTGCAGTCTAGAATGGGAAGCATCGCCAACGTCATCTCCAGAGGACCCGTCATTGTTGGCGGTATCACCGATAATAACGCTGTTGGCTACGGCGCCGGCAGGATGGGGGCTGTTAGGGGCAGGATTCACCTCATCAGGCGGTGGTGGGGGTTCTTCAGCGTGCAGTAAGGGGTCCAGGCAGACAATGCACTGTTCTGCCATTGTTTCAGCGGTCTTTGCAGCGCAGGCCGCTTCCTTCTTCGCATGAAAACTAAAGCAGGGGAAAAGGCAAAACTGTTCTGAAAAAGCGAGGGAAATGTGAAGAGAGAAGACGGAAGGAGAGGTGCGATTTTTGAGTAAAATTTAAAGAGGAATAATGTGTTTTTGTTGTTATGATTGCGTTGCGTTGGCGAACCCGTTTGGATGGGGAGCCGTTGCTCTGGGGGGGATTTTGCCACTGTTCTCCAGGACGTTGGTGGTAATAGGCAGACTTGGGCAGAGGGAGAGAGAAAAGAGGAAGAACGGAGGGCCGTTCACAGTGGTAGCAGGATTAGACCGGAGAGGGGAAAAATATAAAGGCGAAAATGGTCTAACGCTAAAGAAGGCAAGTGATGGTCTGTGCGGCTGGCTACAAGGTAGGATTGCTCTTTCCGACGAGAGAGAGCAGAGACCCTATCAGACTCGGTCTCAAAACTCCGCCTTTCGGTCTTCGTCATGTTCACAAAATAGAAAGCAACACAATAATAATGATTAAGCAGAGCAGGGTCATGCTGTAGTGGCAAGACGCATCGCCTCTTTTTCACACCCCACGCCCCATTTCTCTATTAAGCTCGTGCCCATTGACTACGATACGTGTACGGGTACCTACTCGGTAGGATCCAAGTGTGTGTGGCTTGCCTAACACGACTGGGGGGGGGCATCGTTGAGCTGTACGAGTACGTAGCGTAAGTTAGCCTCTACCCGTCATCTCATTGCAAGATAGATAGGTTCAGCCACCGAGCACTGGGCGAATACGAGACCACAAAAGGTGGATACGAAACAGCGCCAGACGAGTGTTCTCTCGTGCACGTCTGGCCCGATGCAAAACAAAATGGTGGCTCGGAGAATGGACGTGTGCGGTAGATTTGGACTGCCACGGTCCGTAATATTGAGACCACCGAATGTACTCCTACTTTATACAGAGTAGACAAACACCCCTCCATTCTCCCTCTTCCATGCTAGGCCGAACAGGTGGAACCGTATGTACGCACTGCACAGCTTGCCAGCCATGTGTCTTGCGTGCTTTGCATGCTTGCGTGCCTTGCTCTGTTTCGCTGGCCCGCGTCGCTAGTACGAGTGGACAGACATACATACAAGTAGTAGGCGACTGTGCGAGATAGCTGCACTTTGGCCGATTCTGACACGCCCCAACATCCCTCCCTGTGATAATCGCAGATGACGGAGGCTTAGTCTATCTTCCCGTCTTGCACACTCAAAATAGCCAATGTGGGCACTTGATATGGCTCATCGGTAGACGGCCAAAGAGGGGCTTGACCAGGTGACTACCATCAGCTTTGCTCAAAAAGTTGACCGCTCTTCCCGAAGCGCTTACGAGTAGATCAGATGAAATGGACAAAGGCATACGGAGTACATAGCACAGTATTACGGAGGTGACCATTCAGCGAACCTCCGATCCCCACTCTTTCCTGCCCAAAAGGAATGATATACTAATAACTAGTACTCCATATGGTTTCACGGTGTCGCGCAGAAATGCCCAAATATTCCACCACAACCTCATGAAACGGCCGCTCCCCATTTTCATAGGGAGAGCTCAAGCCTTCGGTTTGAAGAGACAACGTTCTCGATTCGTTCTTTGATAAGAATGTGTTTTGAGACCATTTGATGCAATTTTTTTTCTTTCATTGTGCTGCGTCCTCGCCCTTACATCTGGAAACCCAAACCCAGTTTTCATCCTCCCACAAATAAACAGAGAATTGAGAACTTAGACTGCGCCTTTCCTCCAACCGATCCACCAATCTATACCTCAGCGATCTCGCGCAATCTCCGCAGGGTCGACCGGGTAGCAGCAGCGGCAGGGGTCCTACAGCATGAGAGTCAGTACGTCGTGTAATGTAAAGTAGCCGCAGGCATGGCCCTGTCGTCGGCAGGATCGAGGTCCAGTCCGCTTTGTAGGCAGAGCTGCGTGTGTGGTAGAGAACGTACGAGACAACGTAAGCGCCACCAGCTATTTGAAGAGTTAGCTTTAGGTTCAGTGGGTTGAACGCGAGTTTTGTTAAGGGAAAGGAAAAGAACATACCGATGCACTTCTTGCAAGACTTGCACTGCCAGATGCCGACCTGTATGGATTCCACTACGTTAGGATTTTCTGGTCTGGAAGAGTTGGCCTCGCACAACGCCGCACGGGGGGTTAAACTAACAGCAGTCCGCTTCACGGTATTCTTGGCGCAGAAAGCGCAGATGTAGCGAGCTAATCCAAAGTGTGAGCAGAGCTGGTTCAACGCAGCAGGTGGCAGACGTTCGATTATCTCGAACACAGAAGCATCGTTTTACGCACCATGTTGGGTGATCTAGAAATCAATTGTCAGCATTCGGGAGAGCATGAAGAGGCAGAGCGGACAAAATGCCCTTGTGTTTAACTTACTTCGCTCTTCTTCACCTGCTTGCGGAGGGAAGCACCGTATCTGGACAAAAACCAGTGTCAGCCGAGCCGCCCAATCCTCTCATGTCCACCAGCGTCTTTGGTCCGAGTTAATCGATCGTGAGAATCGTCCACTTGAAAGCACATAACAGTCGTTGGCCATGTCGTGGGCCGTCGATGCGCTATAGCCCTTTTGTCGTCGGTGCAAAATATTCTTGGCCCCCATCTCTGCGTTGCTGCTCGTCTCTGGCGGAATCCTTTGCTCGAAGCGAAGTTCGTTTGCCGTTCCTCATAGCCAAAATCCTACTCCTGACTTGATAGAAAACACCGCTGGGGGGCTAAGTTCGTTTCTCACCTGGTACCGTAACGGCCAGTGACGCCGACCTTCTTCGTGCTAAACAACAATAATGTCAGTAATCATTTTCGTTGCAGGACAATACGAAGAAAGCTGGACGCCCCAGTAAAGCCGTAAAGATGGGTTCAGATGCGCATACCGCTTCGTCATTTTGAATGGGGGTAGAGAGAAATTCGGTTGGTGAGGGTGAGGAATTTATCTCGTCTTGGATCGTGGTGATGGCTTTTTCATAAACTCAATCAGAGGGGAACTGTAGATTTTTTTCGAATATTATCTTAGGGCCGTTCTATGGAAAATGTGTGCCGGAATTTTACATGATCCGAGGTCATGTGACTCGACCAAACCTAATAATGAGGGCTGTACTCTGAAAGCCAGGACTCCACTACTTATGGCCTTGCGGAATACTAGTGTTAGGAGTAGCCCTATTCCAGCCAACCGCAGCCTCTGCCGCATAATACGCTCTACGTAGAAGATATGAGTACATGCTGAGGCACTTTAATTGACGTAAACCAAACCAAAGCTATGAGGAAGCATTGACGTAGCAAAAGATAGGAGGCTAGGCTGTGAGAATGGAATCAGCACCGTAGGGCTTGGTTCGTTTTATTACATGTGATTTAACAAAGTACAAACAGAGAGTTGCGGCTGTATCGTCGCTTTAGGCCTAGCCGCATGCAACTTCCATGAACTGCAGACAGTACCCAACGACTTCTGATAGAAATACCAGATAGCTCCCGAGTATTCCCAAAGGTTTTTTGATGCATACAGATGCAATACACTTCTTAATATTCCGTGGTTCTCTTTCAGGCAAAATGACTTTCAAGGCGCACGGCCGGCCATACGACCTCGTGGTCTTTGGTGCCTCTGGTATGGAAAGAGATGCCTTTCGGGCTAAAGCCACTCAAGCTCACCCCGCTAACATGGCGTCATTGAAGGGTATACCGGCTTGTGTGTTGCCGAGCACATCACCACAAACCTTCCTACGAACTTGAAATGGGCAATCGCTGGCCGCTCTCACGACAAGCTGGCCGGATTGGTCGCTCAGCTGAAGGAGCTGAATCCTGACCGGACACCACCATGTGAGCCCCAACATATTTTTTCCATGCAGAGATGTGTGAGGCTGATCCAAGCCAACTAAAACACTTTTAGCCATCGAAATTGTCGCAGCAACCGATGAGGAGCTAGACAGCTTGGCCAAGAAGACGTTTGTGCTCATTACTACCGTCGGCCCCTTTCTCACATACGGAGAGCCGGCGTTCCGAGCTTGCGCACAGAACGGCACCCACTACTTTGACATCACAGGAGAGGTCCCGTTCTCTGCTCGCATGATACGCAAGTATGAGGCCGCAGCGAAGCAGTCTGGCGCGATCATGCTCCCCCAATGCGGCATCGAGTCGGCCCCAGCCGATCTCGTCACCTGGCTGGTGGCAAAGGCAAACCGGCTGCAGCTCAAGGCCAACACGGCCGATGTGACCACGGCCATGGCCATTAAGTAAGTCCGCATCACACCGGTTCTGCGCTCTGCTTTGCCACCCTATTATGCCCCCCCTCTAACTCGTATATTAGAGGGGCGCCCTCTGGCGGCACGCTCAATACCGTCCTCACTGCCTTCGGTACATTGTCTCTCAAGGAAGTGCGTGAGACCATGGCTCCCTTTGCGCTGTCACCAGTGCCCAAGGCGAGCCCGAAACGGGGCCAGTCCTCGCTTCTACAGCTGCTCACCGGCATCGTCTCGGTGCCGAACCTCGGCTTGATGACGACGTCTCTGACCGGCTCGACTGATGCCTCTCTCGTCGAGCGCACATGGGGCCTTCTCTCTAGCACGCCATCCCGGAAGCAAGAGGCCTACGGTCCCAACTTTTCTTTCGGCGAGTACCTCAGAGTGCGAAGCTGGTTCCAGGGCTTTGTCATGCACTGGGGGATGGCTGTTGGAAGCGTGCTCCTGTTTGCGCTACCACCGCTGCGCTGGCTCGCCAGGCGGTATGTCTACCAGCCGGGAGAGGGCGCGACGAAGGAAGAAAGCAAGAAGGACTGGATTGAATATCGCGCAGTTGGCAATCCAGATTTTGGCACGTCTGCCGAGTCTGGGAAGCCAAAACAACAGGCGTTCTGCCGTGCGTCCTACAAAGGCAACATGTACAACCGTACGTAGAAGCTGCCAACAGCTATTACTCCCTTTTTTTTTTCTTCCCCTTTTTCCCTTTTCCCTTTATTTTTTGTCTCTATCTCTTACTAATTGCTGCTGCAGTCACTGGCGTTCTCGTGGCAGAGGGAGCTCTGACGCTGTTGGAGGACGATGTTGGCCTGGATGGAGGCGTCTACACGGCAGCGCTTCTTGGCCAGGGCTATATCGACCGACTCGACAAGGCAGGGTTGAAGTTTGAAACCAAGGTTATCGATGTCGGCGCACGGTGAGCTGTTTACTGGGATGTGGCTGAGAGAGACGGCACAGATGCACTGTATTAAAGGCGACCCATAAAATGAGCTGTTCTGGCCGCCCCCATGTTTTTCGCAAAACCCACCTTAGCTCCACATTACGTAGTTTTATGCTGTACTCGTAGTCCAGAAACAAAGAATAAAGAAGGAAAAAAAGCTGTCCAAGCGGCCCTGACGAAAGGTCAACTAGTGGCAATCAACTGCTTTGTCCCAAAGCTATTTCTACTACCGACGAACCAATTCGTCTCACATTGATGCGTGCACGGAGAGTTTGTATCACGATAATAGAAAACTGCTTCTTCTGGCACTTTTTATATGAGCGAAAGCCTTGTCCCTCCGCCCAAGTCTCACTGCAGCTGTCAAAAAGGCTGAGAAAAGCTTGATACACCAAAAACCTGCGCAGAGAAGCGTTGCTGACACACTTCTACCATTCACGGGTTACCATCTCTTTCGTGTTGGGCAATGGCTACGGCCCTCTCCGAGAGCTCGCCCCTGCTGCAGGACGACTCTCAGTCACAGCGACAACCAGAAGAATCTCAGCGTGTGCCGCCAACTCCACAGCCGGGCTCTGCTACTCTGGTTGCGACAGCTTCGCCGTCTGCTCTCGTCCGTCCCGGCTCCGATCCCCGCTCCAAGCCGCTGCGCTCTGTGACCTTTGATCCAAACCCCGTTTCCCGGACTATCGATCTCTCTCCGACACCATCACCTCCTACCTATCAGCCATCGACTCCATTTACACATTCTCGACGACGGAATATCTCGTCTACCGCTGCCCTATCAACCGCCCACAGCTCTCAAGAGCCGACGCCCTATGGCTCAATATCCACCACCACATCGAGCGCTCGTTCAGACTTAACCTCAACAGGAGGCAGCCCGTCGACTGGGAGCAGCAGCAGCAGCAGCAGCAGCACGAGCAGTGGTGGCGGCGGTGGCGGCGGTCCACCGGTGCTCGCCGCCCTCAATAACCGGCTACGACGCCGCAATAGCTCTGGATCTGTGCCAATTCAAGGGCAGCAGCGCCAGCAGCTGCAACAGCTGCAGCAGCATGCGACGGCGGCTCCCAAGATCGGTCCACAGCGGACGTCCAAGAACGCCCAGAAGCTCAAGCTCTTGCCCAATCCCGACTTTGGCGACGATGGCCCAGATGAAGAGAGTGGCCGCGACGTGTACAGCCAGTACACGCGTATCAAGGATCCCACGGCGCGCCGAGATGCCGCTTTCTTGGGAAAGGCCGACCGCGGCCGACTGCCCCGTGTCACTGCCTACTGCACGGCGAACCGGTACCAGATGGATGGGCTCATGCGCTTCCTCAAGGGTCGCGGCAAGACTCGCGGTGCAAACCCAAAATTGATCGACGAGTGTATCTACACGCCGTATAACTACGACTACGGCAAAAACACCGGCAACACCAACACCAATAGCAGTCACGTTGACGGCGGAGGCGCTTACCGCAAACAACGATTGCAGGAGGGCGGCCACCAGGAAGACCGGCAACAGGAGCAAGGATGGGGCCCAGAACGTGACGTACAACAGTCGTCTGTGGCATCCAGTCCCTTCCGCCATGAACGCCGCCATTCGACAGGCGAAGCCGATCTGGATACGCACGCACAATCTCACCGAGACGATCTAATTGACCTTGAAAGAGGCATTGTCAGTGAAGGCGATACACATGCAGTCCACAGTCAAAGCACTGACGAGGGAGCGGAGAGTGAAGAAGCTACAGCGGGCCGCCGTCCTGGTGGGGGCAATGGAATGGATAGGTTCTACGGGAATGAGCATCAGGAATACCACGACCAAAGTCGGGACCAAAATCGAAATAACCAGAGCCAGGGCCAGAGCCAAGAGAGGAGCCAGGACCAGGGCCCAGAGCAAGGACATGAGGTAGTAGAGAGGATCAGCGGCGACGACAGCGAGCGAGCAGTGGACCTGGACATCCACGTGCGGACGCCGGAGGTGTTTCTGTTTGACTACGGCGTGGTAGTGATCTGGGGCATGTCGGAAGCGCAGGAGCAGCGCTTCCTCAAGGAGCTCGCGCGCTTCGAGACGGAGAAACTGGCGCCCGACGACGTGGAGGTCGAGTTCTTCAACTTTTACTACACGCGCGAGTACCAGGCGCGCATCTACAACGACTTCATCGCGCTGCGCGACGACCGCAGCAGCAGCTACATGACCAAGCTAGCCATCTCCCACGCAGTCGCGCAGAGCGTCAAGACGTCGCTGTTCGAGGAGCTCATCGCCTCCACCGTCGAGACCTGCAAGGAGATCCCGGCCCAGATCGCGCTGACGGGCACCATCGCGCTGACCCGCTCGCAGATCAACATGCAGATCGGCGAGCTGTTCATTCTGCGCATCAACATCCACCTCAACGGCTCCGTCCTCGACACGCCCGAGCTCTTCTGGGTCGAGCCGCAGCTCGAGCCCGTGTATCGGGCCGTGCGCAGCTACCTCGAGATGGACCAGCGCGTCGGCCTACTGACCCAGCGCCTGGACGTGATCGCGGACCTTCTGGCGGTCCTGAAGGAGCAGCTGAGCCACGGCCATGGCGAGAAGCTCGAGTGGATCGGTATGTGCTCTACCCAGCCCTCTTCTAAAGCCCTCCTTTCCAGTCATCTGCAAATGCTAACCAGCAACAGTTATCGTCCTCATCGCGGCCGAGATTCTCGTGGCGGCTATCAACATTGTTGTTGACATGTACGCAGGTGTTTGATACGCACGGGGTGTCCGGATTTCCTGGGCTAGGGGAAGCAACCGATGCATCTGATTTCTGTTCTGGTAGAGAAATCATACAATGAAGAATAGGAATGGTTTGCTTCACAGCACAAATTGTTTTCCATGCGAAACTAGGTAGGTCTATTAATGTGATACAAGCATATGCTTACAGAAGTCATGTTTTTTCAATCAAGAGGTGTCTTCTACTCTTTCATTCTTACAAAGACTTCACCAAAGTGCTGCTAAACACACGCGTAAACACGGCGCAAAGACCGTTCTCTCTCATTTTGCTTGTGTCTATTTGTACATATGTCCCAAGTCCAGCCCTGTCCCCTTTGCCTGTAGAACGCAAAAACAGAAACAAAAAACCTTGAAAAATGTGCACACCATCTGCGTAATGGATAGCACGGTCCATTTCCCTCGCTGCTCAACTGCATCATTCCTTGCTGTCACTCGACGGCGCCGCGCTCCCATCGGCCATCTCCGTGTCTTCGTCCTTGACGGCACGCTTAGCCGGCTCCGTCTTTTCGCCAGTCTTCGCATCCTCTACTTCACCTTCGTGCTCGACCTTTTTCTCGTTGTCCTCCCCCTTGTCCTTCTGCTTCTGCTGCCGGGCGTCTTCCTTGGCCTTCTTGTGTTTAGCTAGCTCGTCGGCTGCGCGCGCCTCAAAGTCGTCCCTCTCGCTCTGAGGCATGTCTTTCCAGCCACGAGCCAGGTCAGCTTCGATGCTGCTGCTGCTGTCACCGGCGTCTTCTTGCGCGGCATCTTCGGCAGCGTCCTCCATGTCGACGTCGTCTCCCTCCTCGCCGCTGCCCTTTTTGCCCACCTTCTCCTGCTTCTTGTCGGCCAGCCCGGGCCGCATCTCAGCACAGTAGAGCTCGAATCCGTTGCCCGGCCGCTTCAGCGACCCCTTAGCCGCACCACTGGCACCGTCCTTGTCCTTGTCTCCGCCGTCGGCCTTACTGCTCTTGTCTTTGCTGCTCTTGTCCTTGTCCTTGCCCTTGCCACCACTCTTAGCGGATCCCTGCGTGTCCTGAGTCTGGCTGTCGACATTGTTGCTAGCCGCGTCCGAGTTGGGCGAATGCGCCTGCACGTTCTGGCTGATGAAAGTTGTGGTAGCCGATCCGGGTTCGCCAGTGCCGGTGAGAGAAGCCTTCCTGTGGCCGCGCTTTGTCCTCAGGGGTTTGTCTTTCGGCTGTCAGACAAAACAGGAGCAAAAGTTAGAAACTCAACAGAGGGCTACGCGAAGATCAGTCGAGAGGGCTTACGGTCGGAGGCGGACTTGGGCTGCCGTCCGAGTCTTCAACATTGGCGCTGGTGCGTTTGGCGAGCTGTTCCAGGAGGAATGCTCGCTCGAGGCGCTGCTTTTCGACCTGTCGTTTCAGCCTGGCCAGCCGCACGCGCACGGCATCATTCGTCTCCTCGACATCGGCCATGCGCTGCTTTAGCAGAGCGCATTTTCTGCGATATGCCTCCTCGACCGACGGTGGTAGAGACTGGGCAGCCGAAGCTAGACATTCAAAATTTGTAGAGTTAGCATAGCAACAGAGAGAGTACTTGGGCATTGAAGTTCGATAAGAATGAGACGGGTGGATGCATTCTTACAGGGAGCCATGGCAATAAAAGAGAAGGAAGAGATCGTTCGGACTTCAATGAGAGAGTAACGCTACACCTGAGCTGTATCTGAAAGCCACAATAAAAATGAAGGAAATGAAAAGTTGTGTGTGCTTCTCGCGCCGTGGTAAGCCACCCTATTGCATAGCGGCAATCGCGGTGAAAGTATGCTCGATTAAAAGGATGGCTCCCTAGATAAAAGCAGTTCCGCGACACAGCCAACAGCCTTGCTCCCTGTCCCAAATTGGCGTCTCTCGGATTAACGTTCTTGCTACAGGTCTTCTTGATGGACGAGCCCCACTTGCTGGCTGCACTGGGCCCCCCCCCCTATTCGTAAGGCTTCAGTATTCTGTGAGCTCCATAACTTTTTTTTCTTCGCCCCGCCAGCGAAGCTGTTCACACCTAAGTTACCACGTACACTCGCACTGCCTACACCGCAACACTCAAGACGACAACCTCAAACGTCTTTTGTGTTTGGTAGCCAGCCAGAATGTCTCTCAACATACCCAACGCTCCGAATGCGGGCTTGTTCAAGCAGGGCTACAACAAGTTTGTCACCCCATCTACTTTTCCTTCCCCTCTTTAGCCCCAAGATCGAGAGTGTCTGCTCCTCATATAATAATCTCCCCCCCCACCTGTTGCTGACATGTGGCGCTGTGCACAGCTATGATTCGGAAGATGGCGCTGTCCTCCGTAATATCGATGCCTGCCGTGCCATTTCGTCGACCGTGCAGACGTCGCTAGGTCCCTACGGTCGGAACAAGGTAGTCATCAACCACCTCCAGAAGATGATCCTCACGTCGGATGCGGCAACGATCCTGCGCGAGCTCGATGTCGTGCACCCGGCGGCCAAGCTGCTCGTGATGGCCAGTCAGCAGCAGGAGGCAGAGATGGGCGACGCGACGAACCTAGTGATCGTGCTTGCCGGCGAGCTTCTGAAGAAGGCCGAGGACCTGCTCCGCATGGGCCTCAAGGCTGCCGACATTGTGACGGGCTACGAGCGTGCGCAGAAGTATACGCTTGAGACGCTCGAGGAGCTGACTGTCGACAAGGTCAACGACGTGCGGTCGCAGGAGGAGCTGAGCAAGGCCATCCGCACGGTCGTTGCCAGCAAGCAGAACGGCAGCGAGGACTTCTTGGCGAACCTCGTGGCGGAGGCGGTGCTGGCGGTGCTGCCCAAGAACCCAGCGCTGTTCAACGTGGACAACATCCGCGTGGTCAAGATCATGGGCGGCAGCCTGGAGCAGAGCCGCGTCGTGCGCGGCATGGTGTTTCCCAAGCCGCCCGACGGCACGGTGAAAAAGGTGCTCAAGGCCAAGGTCGGCGTGTTCTCGTGCCCGATCGACATCAGCCAGACGGAGACCAAGGGCACCGTGCTGCTGCACAATGCCAAGGAGATGATGGACTTCACCAAGGGCGAGGAGGTCCAGCTCGAGGCCGCCATCAAGGAGCTGCACGACGTGGGCCTGCGTGTCGTCATCGCCGGCTCTACCGTCGGCGAGCTGGCCATGCACTATCTCAACCGCTACGGCATCCTCGTCATCAAGATCCTCAGCAAATTCGAGCTGCGCCGGATATGTCGCGTAGTGGGCGCCACGCCGCTGGCCCGGATGGGTGCCCCCATGCCCGAGGAGACCGGCAGCATCGACGTGGTGGAGACGCTCGAGGTGGGCGGCGACCGCGTGACCGTCTTCCGTCAGGAGGACGAGGTGACGCGGACGGCGACGCTGGTCCTGCGCGGCGCCACGCAGAACCACCTCGACGACGTCGAGCGCGCCGTCGACGACGGCGTCAACGTGGTCAAGGCCATCACCAAGGACGCGAGGTTGGTGCCCGGTGCTGGCGCCACGGAGATCCAGCTCGTCGAGCGGCTGCAGGCCTTTGGCGAGAAGACGCCCGGCCTGGCACAGTACGCCATCAAGAAGTACGGCGAGGCCTTTGAGGTGGTGCCGCGGACGCTGGCCGAGAGCGCCGGCCTGGACGCGACGGAGGTGCTCAGTCGGCTGTACGCTGCTGCGCACAAGAAGGACGAGTGGACCTACGGTGTCGACGTGGAAGTAAGGCCTACCCTAGTAATTAATCTATTCTACCCTCCAGCTTACTGCCCTTGAAGAGAGCATCACTGACAGGACGGATCAAACAGAATGACGACGGCACGGGCACGCTGGACGCCAAGGCCGAGGGCATCCTGGATCTTCTTGCCAGCAAGAGCTGGGCCATCAAGCTGGCTACCGAGGCAGCGCGGACGGTTCTCTCTGTGGACCAGATCATTGTGGCCCGGCAAGCCGGAGGCCCCAAGCCGCCAGGGCCGAACCCTGTAAGTCACATGTTGCTCACCACCTTTCTTCCTCAATATGCTGACAACTTTAGAACTGGGACGAGGACTAAACGGCTTGGTGAACGCCTATTCTGTTTTGATGGTTCGATTCACTCGTGTTTCAGTGAATATACGAATAGAGTCACAAATAATACCAGCACATCAAGAGGAAAGAAAATCGCAGCCTTGTAGAGTTGTAATTGCATCCTATGCTTCTCACTCTTCTAGCATCTGGACGCCTATGGCAGCAGGACAAGAGACTGTGAACTACGAGTAAAAGAAAAGGAGTGGTCATGTACTATGTATGGTCCAAACCCCCACATGGACAACAGGACGTGCTCTCTAGTCTCAATTTGTGGTTGTAATGCCAGCCGGGTATGAGCAGTGCCCGTTTTTTTTGGTCGCATGACAGTGGCTAGGTTACGAGTACGAGTACATAGCACGGAGTAGTAGTCATTGGCCCTTTGACTCGTCCTGTTTGGTGTGTTTGCCCGGCGGATCTGTGCCGGCCAATCCTACCTCGCGGTGATCGAGCCAAGCTGCTCCATAAGACTGCATGCGCAAGAGCCAACCGCTTCTGCGGCTCAGACGGTTCCTGCTGTGTAGCTTACCGCAAGGCACGAACAGTTGAAACTCTGCCAAACTTACTGGTAGACTTTACGGGCTCACAGCTGGAATACCACCCGGTCGGCCTGCGTACCGACAAAGAGACACATCTCTGCAAACCGGTTCTTTTGGCAAGAGACGCGCATCTGTAATGGGGTTGTGCTCCACCATTGCGGAAAGTAAAAAGTATAAAAAAGAAAAAAGAAAAAAGAAAAAGAAAAAATCAGCAATACGGTGAGCACCGTAGTCGTACTCGTAAGATGCTTCAGTCGCCCTATCAGAGCACTTTGCACACATACGGATGTTGTTATGATAATCACCACAGTTCACCCTTGACAAGTTTCAGAATGAGAACAAGTGACCCCTCAAGGTTGCTGTTTACGTAGAAACTCTAATTCCCACCCAAATTGTTTGTATAAACAATGAAACCTTACGTTTGCCAAGGTGCTTAGACCAAATAGAACAAGAGACGCCCATTTAATGTGTTTGGTCCATATGCATATCCCACCACATCCTGGAGAGGCGTCGCTGGTAACGTAGCAATAGCTGCTACCAGGATGGCATACTACCACACTGAACAAGCAGCTGTTCCCATTTGCACAATGTTAACAAAGGGGCAGCCGTTATACCATACATACAGAGCAGGGCATAAATAGCTTACGAGTACAAAACCCTAACAAACGTGACACAAAGCTAGGATGCTCTTCATCTGTTGGGTATTTCCTTTTCTGTATTACCCCGAAGATTAACAGAGTAAATATAGCCGCAATAGAGAGATCTGCAGCCAGCCCCCCGTCATCTCTACGCTTGGAGAGCCGATAGTGGGCTGATCGCTTATCGCGGCCGCTATGCAGAGATTACTTGAC
>JRUC01000621.1:0-15445 GCA_000806385.1 Leptographium procerum
GGGGGGACTTGATTAATGCATTGCCACAAATGGGGTTTTGGAAGAAAACCGGGGTTTCCAACACGAGAGAATTTTTGTCATCTTACTGACAGCGCCAGAGGCTGTAGGTATTATTGTGCTACGAGACCCTTTTGCCTCATCGTCATCACCCCGCGTTGCGGTCTGCTCCTTCCCAGAGCCCCGTCATGTGACCCAGCCTTGGGCGGATAGTGGAACACAGTATATGCACTGTACGAGTACTTTGCTTCTTGTGCCTGGAGGAACAAACAGAAAATCAAAAGAGCAAACAGAGACTCAGAACGAGAAAATAACCGCAAAAAAAAATACAAAGAATACGGAATGGGAGTGGGCCTCACCATTTAGCTGGCTGTTGGCTTCCTTGAGTCTTCCACCCGGTCGGAAGACCCGTCTTTCGCCCCGTCGCTGGACACTGCCTCTCCCGCCTTGTCTCGGGCCAGCGATAGGACGTCCACCCACTTGTCCGGCCGCGGCCGGCTGCCGGGATACACCTCGTACAGGTACTTTTCCGCGAGGCCAGCCCAGGCTAGCAGCTGCTCCTCGGCGCCCCACTGGCCGGTGACCAGGATGCCCATGGGCACGCGGCCGCGGCCCTGCTCGGGCTCGGCGTAGCCCATGGGACAGCTGACCGAGGGGCAGCCGGTGGTGTTGGCGAGCCAGACGTAGCGCATCGCGAGTAGGGACATGTTGCCGTCGGTGAAGCCGAGTCGCTGGTCGCCCGGGTGAATCTTCCAGCCGGCCATGGGCGTGGCGGGCGTGGCGATGACGAGGCCCGGGTGCTTGTCGAAGAGGTGGGCTAGGTGCCGCATCAGCACGGTGCGCAGCTGCCCGGCCTTGAGCAGGTCCACGGCCGACGCGTGCTGCGCCGTGCTGAGCAGGATCCGGTTCTGCCAGTTGATCAGCGCCGCCCAACCGTCGGGGTCGGCTGGCGACGTGCGGTCACGTGCTGCGCTCAGCGCCTCGCTGAGGCACGTGAGTGCGTGCGCCGACTGGCCCTGGCTGAGCAGCGGCAGCTCAATGTCCACCACCTCGTAGCCGTGCTCGGACGCCAGGTACGCCACCATCCGCTCAAAGTGCTCCAGCACGACTGGGTCCGACCGCTGCACCCATGCGCGCGGCACGCCAATTACCCGTGGTGTTGAGCCCGACGAGCCCGACGAGCCCGACGAGCCCTTCGGCGCCGGCGCCGGCGCCGGCACCGACACGGCAAAACGTCCCTGCACCGGGTCGTCCGCATTGGGCTGCGACATGATGCGGTACGCTGCCGTCAAGTCGGCCACACTGCCGGCCATTGGCCCAACCACGCACATGCTCGAGTCCATCACCACGACCCGGTCGTGGGTCGTCTTGAGCCCGTACACGCCGTTGAAGCTTGGCGGAATCCGCACGCTGCCGCCGGCGTCGGTGCCCAGCGCGATGGGGATAAGCCCGGCACCCAGCGCCGATCCTGCCCCCGAGGATGAGCCGCCGGGATAGTAAGACGGGTTGTACCAGTTGACAGGCGTTCCCATGAAGGGCTGTATCGTTAATCGTGTCAGCGTCACTAGTAAATGGGGGCGGGGGGGGGCAGAGCGAATTTTTAAGGCCTCGAAATACTCACGTTGCATCCTGTCGTGTCCATGCCGAGCTCGTGCATGTTATTCTGAGCGACCAGTAGCGCGCCGGCCTCGAGCAGCTTCCGCACCGGCCAGGCCGTCTCCTCCTGCGGCGTCCGCAGGCGCGGGTACCGCCTGCCAAAGGCGTCGTCGTCGGGATGCGTGTCCATGCCGATCGTGCTCACGTAGCCGGCCACGCTGATGTCGCACTTGACCGAGAAGGGCACGCCGTCAAGCAGGCCTAGCGGCTGGCCAGCCGCCCACCGGGCCGTCGACTCCGCAGCAGCCTGGCGCACCTCGTCGACGTGGCTGACCAAAAAGGCCGTCTCGTACGGCGACCCGAGCCCGCGCTGCACCAGAGGTAGGAGAGCCTCGACGACATCGCGCGGCGTGGCCGCACCCGACCGGTAGAGCGCGTGGTAGTCTGCGGCAGAATAGAAGCGGCCGTCGTGCGCCGTGTACTGTGGCTCCTGGAGCTCGGGACCAAAGGTGACGATGCTGCTGCCGTGGCCACTCTCCCCGGCCGCAGGAGAGGCCGACGGCGACAGCAGACTGCTCGCGTAGCTTGGGGCAATTGGCGTCACCCGAGGCTATACATGTGATAGGAGAAAAAAAAGGGGGTGAAACTGTCAGCGACAAGACAGCAACAAAGCAGCTCCAGTAAGTTGTTTCGCACACATCTTACCTTCAACGTCGCCACCTCTTTGCCCAAGTCCGGTATGTTCTTCAGTTTGTCGAACCCAGTATTTCTCCAAATGAATCTGCTGACGAAGCCCACGTTGGTGACCCTGAGACTGCGTCAGCGCCTGCTAGCCAATGAGGTCACCGTCCCCCCTGCTGAACATAGCCATCTTACAGTGCCGATGCGGCCACAAGAGGCAATCCTCGCAAAACCGGGTTCTTGTCCTCCTGCCAGGTGTATGAGAGGTCAGTGGCCTCTTTGGCTGCCGGATAGTCAACAAAGACACGGGACGCCATGGCTGTGGATATTGCGCTGGCTTTCTGTTCTGTGTGACGTGCATGTAACGGTTAAAAGTTGGGAGGGGAAAGAGTTGAGATAGCCGGTGTGAAGACACAAGGTCCCCCCCAAGCTTACTCGGACAGCTTACATATGGACATCTTTAGTGGGGCTAGTGCTCCAACACGCAGTGTACAATACTTACAATATGCCAAGCTTCACAGTTCTGGTAGATAAGCCTGCTGTTAATACTGATTTCACTGTCTCGAAAGCATAATGTAATTTAAAGAGAGAGAGAAAAGAAGTAAGAGATCTCAAAATAGGAACAAAGTTGTGCCAACCCCCAAAACTCCGGAACCGATCAGAACCTATATAAACGCCAGCCTTCCTGCGCCTATTCGTGTATTGTGTTTTCCTCCGGGCAAGAAAATGTGATCCTTTATCAGTGTAAACCGCCAATATGCTTTCGTAAGAAGGGTGTCATGTCATCATCAATGTAGTAAGGGGAAGATGTCGCGGCCACAGGGCAGATAGGACCCGATGACGCAAAATAAATAGCAAGTGAAGACGGGCTTCTTGAAGCGCTATGATGCAAATTCAAACTGCTCGCTCAGGCTTGAGGCTTCAATATGGGGCATGGAACATCTGCCCAGGCTCAGTCGCCGCTCTGCTCTGTCCACGTAGGACGGTACCCTACTTCCGTCCCAATCGGAAGAGACGCGTGCGAAGCCATAAGATAAACTCGTTCCAGTAGCCCTGAGTCTTTCGTTTGGCCGTATTGTTGCGTCGGACGTTTTTAAAGGCAACATCGTCGACAGTGGGCCCGAAGCTGGGCGTAGTACCTCCCATCATGTTGTCATAGTTGCTACTCTTGAACGCCAGTGGTTTTGCGGGCGGTTCAGGAGGAACGCGGCTGTGTTTAAAGCCTTCGTGTTTGTGTCCGTGCTCACTGTTACCACTGCTCGTGCCGAACGTAGGGGTCGTCTTGCGCGACAGGGACGGTCGTATGGAGTCGCCCCCGCCGCCGCTGTTCTTGCGGGATTGCACAGCAGCCTGGCGCTCTATTTCTTTCGCCTCCTTGTGGTCCCTGCGCTCACGTTTCCGAAGCATCTCGCGGTCATGCTTCTCTGCTTTAGCACGCTCACGTTCCTCAAACTTGCGGCGAGCCTCGCGAATCTGTTCCGTGCGATCACCTGCATAGAGTTCAGAGCGCGAGCGCAAGCGCGGGAACCCTTCGAGTGAGCTGCGAAGAGGAGACAGAGGTGTGCTCGCGCTAGAGCCCGCCGCCGTGTGAACACTGGCAGCTCCGGAATTGGCGGAAGATATGAGCGATGCCGGCACTGTTGGGCCGGAGGACGTAGGCGAGTCGAGCGTGGCTGTGGAGTTGAGATGAAGGTCGGAGTGCGAAAGGCTTGATGCTAGTCCGCTATTGCCGTGGCCGCGGCGCGAATACCCGTTTGGAACGGAGCGACCGGCGGTCACACGCAGCTGTGTGGCTTTTATGTCATTGAATGACGCGGCCCGCTGGGCTGCGAGATAGGGTTGCCGCACACCAGACTGTGAGCCCGAGGTCGCACGGTTGTGTTGACGGTGTCGCGGTAGTGAGCCCGGTGGGTAGTAGTCATCGTCTTCGTTCTCGGTGATCGTCGGGGAATGATCACGGACGCCACTGGAAGCGATGCCGCTTGTATTCAAGGCAAGGCTTTTTTCAAGCGATGTTAAAGAGCTAGCAAACGCAAGGGGTGGACTCTGCGTGCGAGGTGTCTGTTGGAATGGATGGACGAAGGTGCTCGGCCGGGGTCCCCCACCGCTAGCAGTAGAGGCGACGGAAACATGAGAGGCACCGCTAGGGGACCGCCCATGCTGATATCTCGTCTTGGTGGGCACTATGGGCTTTTCGGCGAAGGCGAAGCTCACATCTCGAACAGAACGTGTGGGGCTCCCCAAACCATACACCGATCCCGACACACCTAGTCCTGGAACTTGCTGTTCTTCCCAAGGTCGGTCCAGATCAAGCGAATTCTTTTCCGAGTTTGACAGTTTCTTCAAAATAGGCTTCACCATCTTCCCCTTCGACTTGGTAAGCTTGTTGTGGATAATGGCTGGTTCCATTGTCGGTGAATAGGATTGTGTTGAATCGCAAAACAACCACAGAACATTCGAGGCTCCAATGAGGTGCTCAAGCTGCTTGAAGCCGCTCGGAGATGTCAGAGAAGAGGGCACAAGGTAAGCCGATGTCGAGGGGCCAAGGGTAGCACAGGATCAGAAGATTTATCGTGTGCATGAGGGCAAGCCGTTCAACGGCGGCAGCTCACAGGCGGTTGCAGCGGGAGGGCGACGACGGGGGGGAAGACATGAGTGGAAAGAGTTGTAGGCGTCGCAGGCTAAGAAGCGTAGTAGGAAGACGGAGAGACCATGAGATCGAGCCGCTCAGCGGACGGTTGTCGTGAATTTGAAGAGAATGTGAGGCACGGAATGATTCGTTGTGATCGCTGCTGGTGTCTGTCTGTTTGCCTTGCGCAGTCGAGGCCGGCTGAAGCTGTCAAGGATAGCCCACGACAAAGAGAGGACACCGCAATGCTTGTCGACGTCTTCGAGCAGCGTCTGGCAACGGCTATGCCACTCGTTCCGCTTGCTGTATCGACCAATGCATACAGTGAGATCCGAAAAGGTAGGAATGGCGTTGTATTCCGTTCAGAAGCGGAAATTAGAAGGCGGGAAAAGGCCGAGGCTAAGAGTAAGGAACAGCCCAGGATGTGAGAATGAGAACTGACCCCTACTCAAGGGAATAGGAAAAGGGGCACCGGAAACGGAGGCGGTAGAACGAGGATCGTTTCCTAGGGAATGGGGAGAGAAGAAGAGAAGACTGAGAGAAATAAGAAAAAAAATAATGAGATAGGATGGCAGTGGGACAAGGCTTATTTTGCGAGTCCCAGCTCATTGTTACAGTGGCTTTTGGGGGGGGGATTTGCTTAGTGTAGTTTAAAGCAGCACAACAAAGGCGCCTGCAAGGAAGGAGCGAAGGTGAGCGGCAGGCGCGAATCACACCACCGCTAGCGGCACTGCTTACCCATCCACACTAATACGCCACTACGAGTACAGGACTCGTCGGCCACCAAACTACTCCGTGGATTATTCACAAGCAGGATGGATCTAGCCAATCGTAGGCCGTTGCCGCATCGCCTTCCAGCCTTCTCTACTCAGCCTGTGTTCCCGGCGAATCCGTGGCTGATTGGCAGGCCTACTCGTACGCCACGATCCTGCCTCCGCCCCTAGTCCAACCAGAGAACAGCCTGTATTCGTCGATCATTGTGTCTGTCATAGACGTCTTCGAGAAGACGTTTGCTGTCATCGCTGCCTATGAAAGCAGTGCCTGGCTGCGAAGGCGCAAACCGGGTAGCATATCTTGCAAGCCCGAAACAGCGAATGCGGTGTGTGATGAGAGGTTCCTGCTAGTAGGTCCCCCCCACCCATCCCGCATCACGCATGCCGATTAGTAGCGTTCCTTCCCTCCGTCGATTTCCACTGTCCTCCCTTCCTTGCTCCTTGTTCTTTCCCAATTCCTCACTGCCTATATTTCTTGTGATCTATTTCCTCTGTCCTCTTCATTGAGGGCTTCTCCGCCAATTCTCATTACTATCTTCCGCAGTCCCACCAACTCTCTGGCCCAGAAACAGCTGTGATGAACCATATCCACGACAGCTAGATATCTTATCTAGAACCGGTGGAAAAGAAGTGGCGCAAAAATCACAAGCAAGTCTTCCCCGCCCAGCTCCACTTAAGACCTGCAAACCCCCGCCCAGAACACCCTATTGGATGGCAGGCTTTGGTTTCGTCGGTGAATCTGCTCGATATCTCACAAAGAACCAGGGTGATAAAGCGAGCAATTCACTTCATGAGGCATTTGGCAGCGAAGAATCGGAAAACGCGGAACAGCTACAGAGAAGTGAAACAAGACAGGCAAGAATATGCAATCAAAAAGAGAGCAATATGGGGCAAAAATTGCCTCGAAAGACTTGAGCAGGACTAACTTCTCAAAGATTTTGCAGCCGCCGGCTGTGAGACCCGAAGAGATGTATCTTACGAGAAGCTGCCATTTGCTCATACATCCGCAATACAGTACCATACTCTGCACTGTACTATTATACACAATGTTTCCCAGCCTTGTTTTAGATGCATTAAATATATATCTACCAACACTTTTTTAGCACCAGTTTCCCATCCTCAGGTAAGCGGTGTGTCTTCGAGCTCTGACAAGGGGACAATGAATGTTATAGATGGGACATAAGGATTACACACAAATAAATGAGAACACCCGATAGTATAGTATCTCGTTAAACAGAACTGGAATAGTT
Organism: Leptographium procerum; assembly: GCA_000806385.1. Lineage (NCBI taxonomy): Eukaryota > Fungi > Ascomycota > Sordariomycetes > Ophiostomatales > Ophiostomataceae > Leptographium > Leptographium procerum. Next base: position 6,927 of record JRUC01000621.1, read on the forward strand.
GGCCCTCACCCTCTGGAGAATATAGGACCTTCATGTTGCAGATTGTAAGCGGCGCAATTATGTATACCACGAAATATCATTGCAGTATTTTGCATTCATAATGTATGTATTGCAAGCTTATTAACCTTCAATTTTCTCAAGCTTAAAGGAACTCGTTTGGCTCTATGTACGGATAAAGTATGACTTTGCCTTCCCAGATTTTCTGTGTTCCAGTTTTATAACGTTTCAATGCTTTGAAGATGCTAACTATTTTGTGAACGTATTGTTTTATGCCTCCTCATCACCTTTTTTGGTTATCATTTCTTGCAATATCGCAGCCACCCTTGGCAGCAAGCACATCAAGCGAGCGAGCTCAGTAGAACAGCCGAAAGGGGACGTGCAACAACAGAGCATATGTCTGGGCTACGGGGGATGTAACTCTGGTGGCCTGCCAACCTTGTTTCTACAGTACCAGTAGATTCTCCACCGCACCTTCGTACTCGTAGTATGTTGCTTCTAGCATGCCTACGGCAAGACTTTGCCTTCGAAAAGATCGGATGATGGTAGCTTCTCTGACTAGAAGACAACAATATATGCTTTACTCCTACTTTATGTCTCAAGGAAGGGATCTCTAGTAGTAGAGCAATGTGAGTAACTATAAAATGAATGCCTTAGGATTCCGGAATACAAGACGCTCTTGGAAAAGGCTGACTCGCTGGCTCAAAGTAGCTACAGGCGTCTACTTAATAGCAGATGAAATATGAGGGTTCTACCTATAAGATGTTGATATGTCGGGCTTACTCTTTCTTCCATTTAACGTATGTATCTCTGGAACTACACATGAACAAACAGCGATGTTTGGTAGAGCAGTAGCTACCCTCCCTCCTTCACGAGATTGTGCCTGGAGCTGACAATCGCTATCAGCCCCTGTCAGAGCACAAGAACAAAACAGGCCTTGCTAAAGATAGTTGTGCATATGCAGGAACGTGAGACAGATCACCAGCCGGCATGTTCTGTAGTTCGTGCGACGTCTAAGCTGACTCCCCAATCGCCAAAAAGCACATTCGCACCGCGAAACGGCTCTCTTTGTAGGCCAGCTTACTTAGGCCACAGAACAACGAGTAGTTTTACAAGACTTGCACTTCCCGATGTCGTTTGAATAATATTCAGTACTGACAGGAAGTCGAGGCTACCGTCTTCTTTCGGCTCATCAAATAGCAACGGAAGGTGGCCTGCGAACACAATGAACATATAATTACGCACATCCTCAGGTGCAAACAATATATAGATGAAATCACGTCGTTGGCTGGTACTTGAAAAAAGCAGCCTGTCAACATTGCATAGTTTTATGGTGCATCCGCTCATGGACAAGATCGCTTATTTAAAAAATATCCAATCCGACCACTCCCTTGTTGTAGTATTGCATCATATAGACAGTATTGGAGCGCATTGTGACGACTAATTCTGTTTTTTTTTTTAATAAATGTTACCGCGCTTCTCTTGAACTCGGGAATTTGCGGGGCCATCTTGCATCGTTCGAATAAGAAAAAGGAGGGCAAATAGAGAAACATGATAGGTGCTAGTAGATCCAAGACTGGAGAGCGTTCACGCTCCAAATCATTCTCTTGCAAGTAAGGTACATTTTCCTACCATATTTGTCTGCCTCATAAACAACGAATGCACAGTGGAGACGGACTCACACATGCCGGCACGGCAAACAAAGTTGAGCAGACGTATCATAATTATCATTCGTACACGTCTCTAGACCGGAAATCCTAGAACGCCTCCATTTAGCTCTCCCGCTCCGGAGAAGAAATCCTGCTTCCCCGAGAGCGAAGGACCCTCCCCCCCGCCCGACCCGCGCCGTCTTTCCAATGCCCGACAGCCCTGAGCACGGCACAACTTACACAGTCCTAAAATGGTGTGTCTACATACGTGGAAGTTTTTTTTGCTATGCTGCAGCTAGCAATCAACATATATCGAGCTAAAATTTGGGAGACGAGAGACAAAGGACTAGAGATCTGAGAGAGAATCAGATTGTTCTTCCAAGGGTACATCTCACCCCCGAAAAGCAACTTCTGCATGACCGAAAGGAAGCGGGTATGCGTGAGGACGAATGTGGGCATATGTGCAAGCCGGCAGACAAATAGGACCGACTAAGCCTCATTTGCTCCATGCTTTGCAAACTTTTCTCTCCCACCATGAGGTGGGTGAGTATGACATCGGCTGTTCATTTAGACACAAGGAGCAATGGGCAACCTCTGATTTCATTTGAACACCAGGCCGTACTTGTAACAATGGCCATATGCTGGCACATTATCCATTCTTTTCATGCAATAGAATCAAAACCAATACCGCTTTGTTCTGTGGGATTCCTATGGAATAAAATGCACGTCCACTGGAGCATACTCGTACTCGTAGTAAAATTGGGGCATTGTAAGAACAAGGAAGCAAGATGGGCCCATTTGCAGGCCCATATCTGAAGTTACAGCCGACACTGGCTCTAGGATACAAGCCATTGCAAAGGTGTCCTTATCAATAGGTGCCATATGAAATATTGCACTACATGGTGGTAATGCGGTGCCAGTGTTCCACAATCACCATTTGGCGGTCTCAATCTTTAGATGCACATTTTGTAGGTGTGACATTCTGGTGAGTCTGGGGACGGCTTAGCCTTTTGCTTGTGACATTGGGTGGCATTTGCAAGCTCCTGGTTATGGCGGCAGTGCGGTCTCAATGGCAAATAACGGTGGCCCCGCCAAACATCACTGCACTCGTACCTACATGCAGGATGGCGCAATCAAAGCGGGTGAATGGAGTGTCTTAACTGCACGGCTACATAGTAGCATAACGGCGCAATACAACATGACAGAAGGCGACAGAGTCATCAGCTGTATCTGCAAGAAAGTACGGGGCAGGACAGAGTGCATACCAAGATAAACCTGTAGTTGCCCCTTTTGAACCGTCAAGCTTTAACACCCTCGTCAATGCTTGCGACAGCAGCAATACATCTGCACACAATGGGACACGTTTTCTTTCTCGTATTGTGCTCATTCCAGAAAGCTCAAGTCTCTATTAGGTTCGTCTCCGGATGCGGTGCTGGGCGTATCTGATATATGGCAATGCTATTAGATAATTTGTTTGCGAAGAGGGAAAGGACGACTGTAGATCAAAGAGCAAGGGCGAATTGCAAGAGCATTGGAAAGTGCGACAGATGAAGAAATGAGAAAAAGATCTTGAGACTCAACCTTTCCGCTATTCTCTATGCTTTACGAATATTTGAGCACATTTTTGTCTTTTTCGCTACCTTGCCAGACCATGGTAGATTGATTGAGCAAAACAATCTCGGCTGCATGCTCACACTATTCGATAATATCACACCGTCAAGTTACCCAATCGTCCTGTTTCTCCTGCATGCGCAATCTCCCTTGTTCCCAATCTCGCCGTCACTGACTCAACAAACATGGGAATATGCATACACATTGCATCGGGCAAGTACACAGGCTCGCGTCTTAGCACCAATCAGAGGCCGGCCGGCGGTCAACCCTCCAAACACGCACATCTGGCCCTCAAGTACATTACAGCCATGTCGAGCAACCACTCAGTAGCACACGGGCAATTGCGGCTACATGGTTGTGCAATGCTGAGGAGCTGCAGGCGCTCAGGCCGTTTCTGGAACTCTGCCCATACTACAGAGTATGTAAGATACATGGTATCTTATGAACAAGGTCCCCCCGGTCTTGTCTTAACCACCCTGTGCTGTCGCCTACATGGTACGGAGTACGGAGTACATACTATGTAGTAGGCAGGATGGCTAACTGCACGACAGCGAGCAGATGCAACGCCCTGCCGAGCCGTCATGTGTGTCATTGGCGGCTAGTCTAGGAATAAAAACAAAAAGCATGCTTACTTAACGGCCACTACGCAGGCTAAAACATGAAAACGTACAGTACTCCGAGGCCCATACTATACAGAGCTCCAGAAAAGATCCGTGCAGCAAGCGAAGGGGAGCAAACACGAATTGGAACGGGCGATTGCTCGAAATGTGCGAGGCCGAGCAACCGGCATCTAAAAAGGCAGCCAAAATTGCGCATTTGCACCGGCCATAAATCCCTCGTCCCCAGTTTGATCTGTCTTTTCATCTGCAGAGTACGAGTTATGGTCTCATTGAGCTCATGGGCCCTCCCCACCCCCGGCCACCCCGGGCTTTTTGTTTTGCAACGCTACGACATGTCCTCCCTATCCGAACAGAGACGAAGGATAAAAACATACCTTGAGAAGCGGGTAACTGTCCTAGCGTGGATTTTCGTTAGATACTTCATCGAATAGCATCCCGTTTGGGGATTAGCGAGACCCTGGCCTCCCGTCTTTGGCCGTGCTTTTGCGGAGTTTACAGCGCTGCAAAACACACGCGCACAGACTCGCTATTTTCCTGTCTTGGACTGTGGACGTCGCCAATTTCTACATTTCAACACCACCATGTAGTACCTTGCATGGTGTAGGATGGCAGGTGGGACGGTTTCGGAAGCATTGCTTCTCTTGTGAGCCGACTTTATTCGTTATCTTTCTCACATGCTGGCATAGGTATGAGTACTTGTACTGCTTACGAGCACTCGGCACGTATTTTATGCAATGCTTTTAGTCACCTATGTTTTTCGTTCACGCGGGAACAGCTGGCATTCAAAGCGACAGCGAGGTTGACAAAGTAGGCGTCCCCGATTTTCGTTGACCTATCGAGGTTTTGCTCTGTTGTTCTAACATGCCCGGTGATAAGTGACCGAGCCTGTTGGACTTGACACGCTGTCAAGCCTATCTGTCACAGGCAACACGAAAAGAAGCGACCGGGAGAATCGAAGAGGCGAGACGAAAGACAAACGAGGAATGACAAGAGTCAGGCATAGATTTCGTGCTCCGCACCCCCGGCCGTCGTCCGAGAGAGCGGCCCTTCGCCGTGCGGGACCCCATGTAAGGCGATTCTAATATTCTTTTGGACAGCAGCAATCAGGCGCTTTTATTTCTCAGTTCGGCCAACGTAGGCGGGGAGAGGCGGCGGTCTCCGTCACCGACCGGAGTACACTGCAACGCCTCTGCTGGACGCTCTGCTGGACGGCTCCAGGGACAGGCTTTGACCCGATATGCTGAGCCGCCAAGCTGCGGTGAGATAGCTTGCCGCTCTCGTTACAGTATAAGCAGGAAGCACCGCCAACCACTCGTTGACTCTCACTGATATTCTGTTGGTCTTAGTTTGCAACACTAGTCATCCGCATCATATTGCCTGATCGGCGAGCGTCCCGCTTTCTCCACCATTATTTTTTGTCGCCGCAAATACGCTTTGCACACAAGAGAGAGCACCAAGCGCCCGAAGAGCCGTGCGGCTTGCCTCTCTCAGCCGATTCAATTTCCTTGCCTGCAGTTGAGGCGTCTTGACCACCCGATTTGCCTTGCCTTCGGCTTTCAAGCGCTGCGTTGTCTCTACATAGAGCTCGCTGCATGCCGCTACAGCATAGTCTTCGCCTCCTCGCTCGTATTGTTTTCGCAGCTGGCCAACAGACCACGTGTCTATTTTCACAGTCCAGCTTTCAATGGCAACAAAGCTCGTGGCCCTCTTCGATGGGCTGATTCAGAATGCACATGATCCCTATTTTTGTCTAGAGAGATCCCTCTCTTTTTCGTTCTCTTCCATACCAATGGGGGCAGTCTGTCCAAAGGCAGTGAGCTGAGTGAGGCTTGCGTTGCTCCAATCCCCGCCACTGCTCATCCGTTCTTCAAAGGCACAAATTCGTACACACGTCTAATAGGTGTGGAGGTGGGCGGCTGACACTTCGCGAAGCGCCCCCGTGGAAACCTGTCTGCTCGTCGAAAAGACTTGAGCGGAAAAAGGTGGGACATGACTTCGTGCGTCGTAGTCCGTAGAGCATGGGCTATTAAGGGCCAGGACGCCTTCAGTTCTCTTAGCCTTGTCTGACAAGCCAGGTCAGCCCTATCCTGGGAATCAGCCAACCAGGCCTGTGAAGAGCCCATCGCAACATTGATTGCGTTATGACAGTATAGCGACACCCCCCCATCTCAGGACCTGCTAAAGAATTCGCTAGCAATCGTTGAACACCCTTAGAGCTCAGCATCAATTGTGGGAAAACGCAGGCCCCACCCACTAGCTCCTCCCTCTCACTTTGCTCATATGAGATAGCTCTGGCTGGTCCATTCCCTATTGCCTTTGCACGTCTCGAGAATAGGCCCAGATTCTTCCAAGCAGAGAAGGTACATCAGAGCACCTCGCATTGCGAAACTGCATATACATGCATTCGTATGCACACGCACACATTAGGCCCCATACGGTTCAACCGAGCATGGCCCGTTTTCTAGCCGCAAGTGACGGCTCATTTCTCAGGTTCTTCTACGTAGTACTATTCCACACACTGCAACGACACAGTGATGTATCTTACTCTGTTCGTATCACAGCCCCTGGCTCTTCAACAGGCACACCCCCCTTCGTCTCCCCATAACCCACATTCTACTTCTAAGCTTGTTTGTACCTGCTGCAACTTGCCTGGATGTCAAACTTTTTCTTGTACAGCTTCCACTGAAGAATATATAACTACATACTTGAATACTCACACACGCACACACACACACACACGCACACACATACACACACACACACACACATGTATATATATATATATACCTCTTTTCTCTCACACTCTCTCTTCTCTACCCTTCACACTTCTCCTTTTTTTCACTAGCTGCCAAGACAATTCGCCTCTGTCCCTCGTCTGCTTTCGTTAAGATATCGTTTTTTTGGCCAATCGGGCCTGCGTTTGCCAGAATTCGTCCAAGCTGGCTTCCCCGCCCCCAAATCTTCATATAATAGAAGAGGCCGCATGATTCACGGCTTCCTCCTCTCCTGTCATTTTCTGGCTCGCTTGCTGGGCTCCAGCCTAAAGGGATATTCGCTACAACCGACTGCCCTTTACCTCGCTCGTTTCGGTCGAACAAAAAAAAACATATTTTGGGGGGAGGGTTTCTCTGGCTTCCATCCATAAGCAGAGCCTGTTTATTCTGTTTAAACGAATTTTGCCTTGCATAAGCACGCCTGGTTCAATTTTGGACCTCTTAATTCTCCACGAGACAACGGATCCTTGGTCTCTTTTTATGGATACATAGGCCGTTGGTACCCATTTTCAGGTTCCCTTTGCTTGTCCTGTTTTATTATTTTCTTATTCGTTTGAACCACCCTCAGGGTGTTAAAATATGGCCTTGTCGGTCAGGCCTGACTGGCACAAATCTTTAATCACGACACTAAGCAGAGGCAACGAGAATTTGATGGTGGAGAGGAAGGAGCAGAGAAGCGAGCATAAGAGCACGACGCACCGACGGTGGCACATTTTTCAGCTAGGAGAGCCGGCGTGAACCTTGAAACAGGTCAACCCACGCCTTTGGGGCATTTACTTTCGATGTCTATCTCAAGCTTCACCATGTCCATCCACTTGCAGTCAGGATCGGCTAATCCGAGTCTTGGTTTTTTGGCCTCGGCAAAGTTCTGGGCCTACATTTTCTGGATACTATGGTAAAGTACACGCGCCTTCACGCTGCCACCGGAACGGCTCTCTGACGTTCTGCAATAGGATTCATCGATATCTGCGCTTGTTTGTCCACTGCATCAGTCACTGGCTGTACAGGTCAAAACCAATACCCGAGAATCCGTCCTTTACCTCTATGGACGTCACAGTTGTGATCCCCACAATCCACCATTCGTTTGAGGAATTGCGAGTGGCACTAGAAAGCATTATAGTTTGCAGGCCATGGCAGCTCATCCTGGTCACGACAGCAGACAAGTACGCGGCCTTGGAGAGGCTGGCCGAGTCTCTGCGGCTGGCAGGCTTTAAGAACATTCGTGTTCTCTGCACGAGCGTGGCGAATAAACGAATCCAAGTCTGTCGGGCGCTGCCCGAAGTGCAGACGAGAATTACCATCATGGCCGACGACGATGTGACGTGGCCAACGACGCTGATGCCCTGGATTCTAGCGCCCTTCGAGGACAGCAGAATTGGTGGTGTTGGCACGTGTCAGCATGTCAAACGTGTCTGGACAGGGCCTTGGTCGAAGCGCATATTTAACTGGCTGGGCGCAGCCTACATTGAGCGACGCAACTTTGAGATATCTGCGACGCACAACATCGACGGCGGCACATCCTGCATGTCCGGGCGGACTGGCGCATACCGGTCCGAGATCCTCAACAGCCACGAGTTCCTAGAGGGCTTTCAGACCGAGCACTGGGGTAGATTTATCCTCAATGCTGACGACGACAATTTCGTTACGCGCTGGCTCGTCAGCCACGGCTGGAAGACGTGGGTGCAGTACGAGCGGGCCTGCGAGGTTGAGACGACCTTGGAAAATGATGTAAAATTCCTTTACCAATGCTCGCGGTGGGCGCGTAGCAACTGGCGCAGCAATTGGACGAGCTTGGTGCGGGAGAAATTTGTGTGGTCGTGAGTACCTTCTGCTATCCCCGAAATCATTTTTTTTATTGGGGGGGGGGG
>JRUC01000614.1:0-15569 GCA_000806385.1 Leptographium procerum
GGGCAACAGGAGTTCGAGGTGCAATAGAAAACTCCGGCGAGAAGAAGGCTAGATGTATCGATCGTCACGATCTCGTCTCGACTCTCCGCTCTGCCCAGAATTTTGAGTTCTCCCCTTCAGCTGCTGGCGATTGTTGTACTCGCCCGGCCAACTGTCCCTGTGCCTCCTCTCATCCCTCTGAACAGACAACTCACGAGAAAGTTTGCCTACTGTCGCCCCATTCAAGAGTCCGGACACATTTCCTTTCCGCCACTTGATCGTGGCCGCCTGTTCCTAGCAAGGGCGCACGGAAAATGGTCAACCAGGTGAAATGCCCTGCATCAGAGCGGTATAGATCCATACCTTGTCAATTCAAGCAAGCCTGGCTGCGGGATAGCTGCGAATAAGCCGTCCTGGTACGTATTGGAGGGCGTTTTGCTTCGGGAGCTCCTTGAAACAATGCGCACATGCCAATTCGAGCAGTAGAAATTCCCAGTGGGCCAACCACAACTTCGGCTGAGGGGCTCTTGCTGATTTTAGTGGCAGCCTGGCATAAAACACAGCAACAGGCAGGTACGTCAAGGTCACATGACCAGCCTCTGGGTGCAATCGACAAGAGACATATGGAAATAAGAGTGTATATTTCATCTAATCATAATCAAATCCTGTGGCTGTGGCACGCGGTCTCCTGGCTACAATGCAGATTCCGTATCTACTCAGGCAGATCTGGTGATGCTCCTGCGGATATCCGTAATGACTAGACAAGTCGAGACATGCTGCCCTGCAGCATTGGGCCACGGCATTCTTGGCGATGCCAGGAATTGTGTGCCAGCAAGCAAGGCAAGATAGAGTTTCTTTTTAGGCATTGCCCTCTCTCTCTCTCTCGCTCTGCTTGTATGCACACTCCGTAATGATCTCGGCGAGCGGCCAACGATTAAAGACGGTGTGGCTGTGGAGAAGGCTTTCTTCGAGCATTGCCCACGGCTGGCCACGTCACCCGCACCGGCAAGTCAGGATGGCAGCCTATGTGTAAGAAGATGGAGAGAGCTGTTGTCATCCATGCATGGCGCCTCAGGCCAAAAACAGCAGCAAGGCTTCTGTCGTTTGTCTGCCGAGGCGGCTGCCTCTGCTCCGTTCTCGTACTAAAATGCACTTATCTTGCTTTTACTCGAACATACTCGTAGTAAAGAATATTAGCACAGGCAGCCAAGCGGGTGATGTGTCCTGCCTTTCTCCACCCACCCCAGATTTATGTTCGCCTTGTGCTGCTCGCAGTCAGACAAGCGTCTTTTGCCAGCCTGTTATCGAAACTTGTATCTGACGCCCCACAGCAGTGAACTGATTCAGTGGGGAACCTCCGGCTTTAAAGGTAAGGCATGTACATATCTCACTTACTATCTATCTTACTTCATAGTACTATCTCGCACCTACAGGGCATGTGAGAGCGACCGGACTGTTTCGAATACTGACCACTTGTCGGACATGCAGGCTTCCCAGGCTTACCACAACTCTAGTACGGAGGAAACAGGGCTTCTGGTCCCGTGGGCAATTTTGAGATACGAGGCACGGACGACGCACTCAAATTGGCATCGTCAAAAGTGGTCATGTGTCGTCTCCAGAGCTGAGGGCCAGGCCATCTCACAGAGCTGTTGTGGAGCAGACCCACAGGCGGGTTCGCCTCTCGAGGTACGATACACTTACTCGTACTCGGATACTATGTACATTGTAAGATACATAATCGCAGTAATGTGTCTAAAGATAAGATACTTGATACATGATTCCTATTACGTCGTAGCTGAAATTGCACTGTGCCATATTCTGCCAGCAGCCTGTCGATGGTCGTAAGGACCGACTTATTACATACGAAATCGTGTACAAGTACATGCCCTGATCATGAGCCCTTTCTGCTCGTTTGTACGAACTTGCTCTGACGCGCATCATTTCCCCGGTGCTTTCCGCACAATCGGGTGCAGACCAGCCAGACGTTCAAATTGTAGGAGTACGATACGAGTACGAGTAGGCTTTAAACGCACCGTGCGAAACGCTTATCGCATTGCCGAGGAAACCCCATCACGCCGTTCGAGTCAGCCCATTGGTCGCAATGCCTCACGCTAATCTGCATTCGGCGCATCAGCCACCTTCTGACTTAGGCTTGGACCCCTAGCTTTGCGTCACGCCTATGATGAGGCAACAGCGGCCGCCGAATGCGCAAGTTTGGGGCAACTGGCGGAAGAGGTATGGCGCACCCGTGTGGCCTCTGTTACTCATTCACACAGTGGTGGATTCTGCCCGCTTTTCCTTTATCTAACCATCCACTCCGACTTGCTCTGACTCTACTTCTATCCTCTCCTCCCCTTCTCTCTCTTCCTCCTCTTCTTCTCTTTCCATCAATTTCCATCCATCCATCCCAAACAAGCCCCCCCGTCTCGATCTGTTTTCATTTGGGGGCACTTTACAGCTTGCTCTCGTTCCTTTTCTTGTAGACGGCCTTTGTCGTCTCCTTGCCCTCTTTCCATTTCGCTCCCTACCTCGTTTCGCGAATCGCAGGCGCTTCCGACATCGGGCGGCTTTGCTTTCCATCATGAAACGCTTCATCACTCTTACTCTGGCGGCTTACGCCTACGCCGCACCTGCATTCAACACAGACACCATCCACGGCGATGCTGCCCCTGTCCTGTCATCTGCAGGAGCTGAGGATATCCCCGGTGCCTACATCATCAAGTTCAAGAACCATGTCAATGAGAAGAAGGCCTCGGATCACCACTTGTGGGTGCAGTCTATCCACTCTGACTGGGTGAAGTCCTTCCCGGACGGCGAGGAGGAGCGCTCCGTTGAGCTGCGCAAGCGCGGAATTCTGCCTGGAGCAGACTCGCTCTTCCGCGGCCTCAAGCACACCTACAACATTGGTGATGAGTTCCTCGGCTATGCAGGCCATTTCGATGATTCCATCATCGAGCTGGTCCGCCGGCACCCGGATGTGAGTAGATATTTCCAACATTCATCCCAGCCACCTAATTCATCTGCCTTCATTATCCGTTGAGATCAGCGGAGCTAGAGCTCTCCTTATCTCTGGATGGAGCGACCTTTCGGCGATAAGGCGCCATTCCCATCACACGACCCCAATCTAGAGTGCAGCAATGCTGACCAATAATGTACCTCTAGGTCGAGTACATCCACCGCGACACTGTCGTCCATACCATGAAGTATGAGGAGGTCGATACCACCGAGAAGTGCAGCCCGGAGACGGAGAAGGGCGCTCCGTGGGGTCTGGCCCGTCTCTCGCACCGCAAGTCGCTGAACTTCGGCACCTTCAACAAGTACTTGTTCAGTGAGGAGGGTGGTGAGGGCGTCGATGCGTACGTCATCGACACCGGCACTTCCATCAAGCACGTTGACTTCGAGGGCCGTGCCCACTGGGGCAAGACCATTCCCAACGGCGACGAAGATGCTGATGGCAACGGTCACGGAACTCACTGCTCTGGCACCATCGCTGGCAAGAAGTACGGTGTCGCAAAGAAGGCCAGCATTTACGCTGTCAAGGTCCTCCGGTCCAATGGTTCCGGCACCATGTCGGATGTGATTGCTGGCGTCGAGTTCGCTGCCAAGCGCCACATTGACCAGGTCGCTGCTGCCAAGAAGGGCAAGCGCAAGGGCTTCAAGGGCTCTGTCGCCAACATGTCCCTCGGTGGTGGCAAGACGACGCCGCTGGACGCTGCCGTCAACGCCGCCGTTACTGCTGGCCTGCACTTTGCTGTCGCTGCCGGCAACGACAATGCCGATGCCTGCAACTACTCTCCTGCTGCTGCCGAGAAGGCCCTTACTGTTGGTGCCTCGGCCATCGATGACAGCCGTGCCTACTTCTCCAACTGGGGCAAGTGCACTGACGTCTTCGCTCCCGGCTTGAACATCCAGTCCACCTGGATCGGCAGCGAGACCGCCATCAACACCATCTCCGGTACTTCCATGGCCTCGCCGCATATCGCCGGTCTACTGGCCTACTACCTGTCTCTGCAGCCTGCGGCTGACTCCGAGTACTCTGTTTCTCCCATCACCCCTGAGAAGCTCAAGTCCAACTTGCTGGCTGTTGCCACAACCGGTGCCCTCACTGACCTGCCTGCCAACACCCCCAACCTGCTCGCCTGGAACGGTGGCGGTTGCGGTAACTACTCGTCTATTGTCGAGCGTGGCAGCTACGATGCCAGCCGTGAGTTCAAGAAGGACGAGCCCCAGGCATCTGATGTCATCAACTCGGTTTCTGAGCTCGAGAAGGCCATTGAGCTTGACCTGGAGATCATCTCCGGCAAGGCTGTTGACGGCGCCTCGGCTTTCCGCCAGAAGGCCGAGAAGTTCTCCAAGAAGATCCATGAGCTGGTCGACGAGGAGCTGAAGGAGTTCTTCGGCGAGGCCACTGCCTAGATGCTTAAGTTACTCTAAGAGCTGTCTACATATCAAGAGCGCCAGGGTCATGCTCATCGGGATAGAACCGGTTATGTAGCTCGCCATGGCGCCAAGGTGTGTCTGGTGTCATCTCTCCCTTTTATTTCCCTTTTTGTCTAGTTGCATCTGTTATTTCTGGTCTACAGTGTCTTTCCATGGTTTGAGTCCGTGGTTGATGTGACGGCACTTGCTATTCGGCGGAACTTGCCAGTGTTCCAGGGTTTTTGTATTGTAGGGATCGAGTTATACTAGTGTATTGTTTTGGCATATTATATCTCCAAATTGTGATAACTCTATAATTTGTGATACTGTTGTCCTCCTGACTCTTTTGATTGCGGAAAGTCTTCCTGGAAGCTCCTGCCGTTTGCGCCTAGTCCTGCCATTATACATCAGCCAGTTAGCTCCTGCTTAAAGACTCTCATGGTCATATTGAAAAAATTTCCCCGGTGTTGTTGACTTCTCGTTGTCTTCTGCTGCCGTCCTGTCTTTTATCACTTCAAGTCGTCTAGACATATCATACGCCATCGAACAGACGTTCGTACATTGTGGTCTTAAAACCATGCACCCTCTTTAACGTTTCTCATTGACTTGTCTTTTGGTTGATCTAGATCTTTATTGTCTCGTCATCAGTTAAATGCTGCTTTTACCAATTTCCCTTATAAGCAATAATCCCAAGACACGGAGCTCTCAAGAACATCTTAGACGCTTGTCAGCCAGCATGCCTCATCCTCGCGGCGCCAAATCCCGGTCAGATATTGCAAACCGTGGGCAGATATCAGCTACCACTCGCAGTGTTCATCTGCAACATATAAACCCAGTCGATGCCCGCCGTGATGCAAACATTGCTGCCAGTAAAGCTTTTGTGTTAAGTCGAGAACGGTCCAGCTCCGAATTGTCTGCGACGTTCCCCGATAACGTGCCGGCAGTAAACCCCAAAACTCCAATGATTTTGTCCTCTGGAAGCACGATCCCGACAAGTGAAAGGCCCGGTCCGCGCTCCACTGACCTGCAACAACGTCGAAGCATCCGTTTCGTCCGCGGCCCCCAAAAGATAGGAACCAGCCATGTAGCCTCTTCGTCTACACGAGCATCCTACAGCCTAGCGCATCTAGACACAGTCTGGCCCGAACACCAGGTTCATGACCTATATGGCCCTTATCATTCCGGCGATGGCCATTTTATTAATATCAACGAAATTGGGCTCGGTATTTTACCACATAATAAGGAGAACCTGCCAAGAGATGCAAACCAGGCCAACAACACCGATATCACAAACACTACGAAACCCTTCAGGCGATCACACTTAACTTCCACGAGCCTGCGGTCTAGGGCCCGTCAACAGGAAGACCTTTCAAGTCGTCTTCAGCTGCTGGCCGCCATACCGCCCGTTTTGAATGATGGGATACGACCCGCATTTGACAGCCATACAACGCCTGCTCCGTGTCCATCAGGAGACCCAATAAATTATCAGAATGGATGCAGCAGCTCTATATCCGCACGTATGCCTGTCTATTCCACCTCACTGTTAGCTTTTCATTGACAAATCTAGCAGCTTTAGAATGTCACAACAGGCAGGAAATCGGCAAGGACCTGGTGACTACAGAGCCAGGCCCCCAAACCCCAAGCGAGCCACATCCTAGCCCTAGCTTTACATTTCCAAATTATAGAGATGAAGCACTTTCACAGAGTGCGATATTCCACACGGTTAGCACCTCCCACGCCCAACCTCACTGTGAAGTGCGAATAAGAAAGTCTCTACGGAGATGCAATACTACCACGGGCAACACTCGCCCTCTTACTGCGAAGCCCGCTGTGGCCCGTACTCTTTCCGTGCCTAAAAATGTCACCAGCACCAATGGAAGCTTGCGGAGAACTGCAAGCAAGATGGGAAAGGCCGTAAGGTCACGGCTGAAGGAACTTTGGAGCCATTCCAAAAGCGAAGATGGCTCGGGCGAGTTACCAGAACAGCACATCTTCGCACAAAGGTCTCATGGATCGCTTTCTTTCAACACTGGCGGAGAATTTTCGGAGCCCAATGTCCCTTTTGAAGCTCTAGACCTTGAAGATAGTGTCACCGTTGTCCGGGAAGGTGGCAGAGGAAATTTAGGCAAAGACTGTGATGGCGACCGGAGTGGAAGCTGCACAGCGACATCTCGCTTTACAAGCTGGTCCAGCTCGGTGCGCCAGATGTCTTCCGGTGCAAGCCCAAACGCCCATCCAGTTGAATCGGGGCATGAACAGCTATCTGCAGGCTCTGTACAGCCTATGTTAGGCCCAGGAATAGTCATACAGCCGGTGTCTAATTCTATGTGCTCTCCTCGCTCCTCTTGCACTTCCTCTCCTTCCTTGGCAGGAAGTGGCCGCGACGATACCCCAAGACAAGGAACTTCCCCGAGCACACTCTGGCGACTTCAGGAGTTAAGCTTGGGCCTGCAAGAAGCATGCCTCGGCCCTGAAATTGCTGAAAAGAAGGCCTGTGTAAATGTGCGACCGGAGACTGATCATGATCCCTTTTATAACGGGAAGAAGGAGGACGTGCTCTATGCTTTCGAGTCGGCGCCAACAACGCCTGAAGTAGGGACTAAACAATGCGACCTTGAGACTGCACCGGCAAACGATGGTCGGCATGAGCCTTTCACACCACAGTACTTGTTTCGGCGAGGCAGCCCTTACCGCCGTGCTCTTCGGCAGAACATGGAAATGTCTGAAAACATGGCGGCAGTGCCTCGGGGTGGGTTTTGCCAAGAGACTGATGAAGAGGGATACGCCGTTTCTACAAATGGATATTCTGACGACGCTCCGCTCCTTCACCCGCATGCTGATAGACAATGGTCTCGAGTGCAAGCCTAGCAAGCGAGTCTCGCACAAGACGATCCTGATGGCTCGAGCAGTGACTATTCACAGCAGAGTCATATCAATGATCACTTAGAGCGTATAAGTGATACGAGCGGTTTAGTAAAAAAGGAACAGTACAGCGAGAGAAATTGTGAAAAGTTGTCGACTCGTCGCAGCCTTCTTCGCCAAAGACACAGCGAGACGGAGGTCTCACCAGAACAGTTACGCTCGTGGATCAACAGCCAGGAAAAACAAGCATCCAGCTCGTCACGCGGCTCTTCTGTATAGAAGCAGAAGGCTCTTGGGCATATTCGCGAAGTAGCTGAATTGGGAGAGGATTATCCTGAAAATTGTCAGTGAGTAGTGGCGAAAAAAGGAATCAAGAGATGCCGACACTTCGATTACAGAATTGCACCGATCATACTTACTGGATAGCGGATGAGGCTGAGTAAGTGCTTGATATCCGTGGTACTTTCCTGAGTTGACTCACGAGAATCAAATTCATATATGGTAATGTGCATCCGCCTACTCCTGCACATCCGGCCAAGGATAATGCCTACGCTTCCTCTGACACTGGCTCAAGCAATCGGCTTCTATTACTCATGACATGACGATGTCGCTGGACAAAGTATTGTAATATGAAGGGATGCTGTATTCCCAACTACGTCTGCATTGTTGGCTGTGGTGTGCCAAGGACTGGCGGTATGTTTGGAATCGATGCCCGGCCATTTCATGGCCAGATATGCCGGCTGGCGTTTCGGTAACACGACTCACAGATGAGGCCAGAAATGAGAGCAGGGCCATTTGAGCTTTCGCGATAGGCCGATAGACTACCATCTTCGTGTGGGACCACTCATGGCGTGCAGGCGTGTTAGAAGTGTATCTTACGGTGCTGAACGACGTGGCGCTTTTGTGCTCACGACGATTGCATAAAATATACGCCATTCATTGTTCACTGCCCTCCATTGGCGATACAATGCAGATACAACAATAAATCAGATATGTGCATCCAGTGCCTGCTTTCTTTGTGTGGCTTTTGGCTAGCCGAGTCGGATAATCTTTTTGTTACCGCTTGCTATGCTCGAACAAATCACTTGTGACTTTCTGCTCTACGTCGACCTGTCAAGGCATTGGTGGCCATGCAGCTTACGCTACCTTACCAGAAAGCTCTGCAGCAGGACGGCAATAAAAGCAGACCAGCAAGAGAGTTGATAAGCTGAGGTATAACCGCGTTCTGCCGGTGTGTCGGTGAGGCATAAATCCGCGCATAGCCGTTGGCGCTGGCTGACGTCCCAAGGAACGAAGCTGTTGAGGGAACCGGAGCTAAGAGAATGAGGGCAACTCCAAAAGTTCGCTCAATCCGCCGATCGTTGGCCCAACGCCCCATGTACTTCCAGGTTCAGGAATCGCAGAAAAATCTTGGATTGACGAAGAGACAGAATGCCGGCACTCTGAAGTTGCGCTGTGCGGGAAGTAACTGGACGGTACGGAGTAGGAGAAGAGGAAGCTGCGACACCGCAACAACTGGATTTTATGCGGTGTCCCACAATTGATTGGGCAAGGGAGACGAGCTTTTGCGGGTGGCTCCTGCCACGCTAACGCCTGCCCCTATGCTGCCTGTAAAGATGCCAACAGCACAAACGTCAGACGACAAGTCAGCTCCGCCAATTTTGCCCGTCATTGACCAGACTAATTTCGTCTTTTTGCTCTGCCTTCATTTCTCTCGGCCCCTCTGCTCCTTCTCGACTGCAATCGCTCGTTTCCTAGCTTCTTACCACGGCACTGCCATTGCTCCCGATCTCTGCTTTGATTGTCGTGCTACTTGATTTTCGTTCTCAAAAGTACTATCCTACGGACGAGAAACGCCTGTCGTCATAGCCGGCCAACGAAGTAATTATCACGGGACGCGTTTCTATCATCTGCTCTGTCATCGGCCCCTTTCCAATCATCACAACTCGGAACCCCCCCCCCTGCTTCGACCATGAATATGGACGGATTCTGCCGCACTTGGTAATCGATACGATCGCACGGCAGGCTTTCGATTCACCACTAAAACGCGCCCGGCGTGCAGAAAACGCTGTGTCTACAACGCTTCTGCTCCAGCTTCATCTCCATCAAGATCTCCCAGTGTCTCTGCCCTCCTTTCGCTATACATAAGATCCTGCGACCTCGAACACATCCCCTCCTAGCCTCTTCTATAACCCCAAATTTTCCATCGCCCTCACGGTAGACCCTGCATCGGTGGGCACAACGCACCCGCTGCATCCGACTCACTGCAACTGCCGCCACTCTACCGAAATCTCATTGACGCCTTACCCTTGCTGCCGTCACTATGCAAGCCATCCAGCAGCGGTGTCGGCCGAAGCACCAGGTCCTGGTTCTCAAGTGCTACCCTCGAACTACCAAGGGTGCTGTTGATGTCAAGCCCAACTCGAGCGAGCTGAGCTACCTGCTCTATTATGCTACCTCGAGGCGAACCAAGATCCAGAAAGTTGGCGTCTTCCTCGAGCGGAAGACTGCAAGCGATGTCTGGCGTCAGCGGATCGGGTATGCTTCTTATTCTGTGCACTGTTTCCGGTGGGCTTGACTTCTGAAGAAGAAAACACAAGCTAACATACTTTCTTCCCACACCCTAGAAATGTCCAGGTAACCCTTCAGATACTAGAGGCCCTAATCGAGAAGAATCCTAAAGATCTCCCACTATTCGCTCCCAATATCCTCAAGATCTTCGATCTCATCTTGCGGTCCAATGACATCACCATGGTCGAGTCTTCTATTCCTACCTTCGAGGCCTTCTGCACCCACCATGACGCGTCCATCCTGCTTGCCGACCAGCTCTATCTGGCTCAGTTCGAGGCCGTAGTTCGCCATTATTCCTCCTTCGCCTCTACCCAACTTTCTCCTGGGAAGACGCAGCCTAGCAAGCCCGTGGCCATGCGCTGGCGCAACTCGGGCCTAGAAGCGATCCGCGCCGTCGCGTCATCTGACGCACTCTCATCTATTGCCGGCCGTCAGTACGACATGATGGTGCCTATGGTTTTGGAGAATCTGTGGACCGACAACGAGGATTTTCTCGACGTTCTGTTGCAGCGCGTTGAGGTCGAAGAGAAAGTCGATACGGATCGACTGCTCAAGCGCCGGACGAGCGTAGCAACCGTCCGCACTGCAGACACCAGCGGCGACACCAATCCAATTGCCCTATCCGGCACAGCCACGGACGTGGACAAGCTGGCCGAGGAGGACATTGGCGTGCTCGCCATGCAGTGTCTGAAGCAGATTTTCATTTCCCCGAGCCGCTCACTGATCCACTCGGCCACGACGTCCCTGCTAGACTTCGTCTCCGACCGCATCAACCAGGGCGAGTCCGTCGTGAGTGGCAACCCCAACGGCGGCAGGGATAGTGGCTGGGCAGTCAAGATCTGCAGCCTCCTTCTGCGCTGGGCCCCTGTCCAGGAGCGGTATATCATTCTTATCACTACTATGGACACCATGGCACGCTCTCAGCTCACCGACGACACCCTTGACCAGCATATCGCTCTGGCCGCCATGATCGCCTCGTTGCTTCGGTCGGACGCTAGCCTGATCGGTCTGAGCGTCATGGATGTGCTTCTTGGCTTCATCCAGCACATCAAAAAGCTAGTGCAGATGCCAGGCGACCCCGCGGCTGCGGCTGCGGCTGCCACATCCGAAGGCCCACTACCGGGACAGCTGGATTTGCGCTCCCCGACCACGTTAGCAGCTGTGGAATCTGTGGTGACTGTGTCATCGAAGCGTAAGGAGCTTCTGGTTCGTCTGCAGCAGTGCGTTGGCGACCTGGCAACCCACGTGTACTATGCCGATCAAATCTCAGATATGGTCTCGGCTATCTTGTTCCGCCTGAAGCCAGCTCGCTTGGGCGGCGCTGGCGGCTCGACACCGCCGGGCGAGAAGTCTGACGAAGCGCTAGATTCGCAACAGCAGTCGAAAGAACGGACAAAACAGCATCACTCCTCGGTTGACTCTTTGTTCTCACTCACCGTGACTAAGGTAGCTGTGCTGAGATCAATCAAGGCCATCCTTTTGGTTGCCAACCCGCGCACGAACAAAGGTGGCAGCCAAGCCCTTACGCGAAACCGAGTACCCATCCAGGTGTGGGAAGGGACGCATTGGCTGTTACGTGATCCAGATGGCGGGGTGCGGAAGGCCTATGTCGATGCTCTTCTAACGTGGCTCGACCGGGAGACCACAAAGGCGGACCAGGAGGCTCGCGACAATGTCATCGTCTCAGCCGGGGTAGGCGTTGCCTCCAGTGGCAACCGGCCGGCAACGAGGGGTGGCCGCGAGGTGACCGCTGCTCCCGTGGGGTCCGCAACCTGGGCAAAGCGAGCCGTGTCAAGTACGTCTCAGCGGGAGAATGGTAGCAACAACAATGGCAACGGCAATGGAAACTTTAACGGTAGCTCTATCAATGGCAATGGCAAGGCAAGACCCCGGCCGACTTTCTTCTTGTCGCTTCTACATCTTGCGATTTACGACAACGCGCTGCAATTCGTGGACTATGATACCGACTTAGTGCTGCTGCATGTCCTTCTGAACAAGCTCGTGGAACGGCTAGGCGTGAATGCTGTACGATTCGGCCTACCCATGATCTTCCAACTCCAGGAATCCATTCAAGATGTGGAGACCCCACAAGCGAAAGTCCGGCTTGGCAGCGTGGTGCACGGCTATTTCTGGACTCTCACGGAGAAGTTCAACTTCGAAGTGTCTGTCGTTGGCCGTGCTATCCGGAACGAGATCACACGGCGACGCTCAAAGCACTTTTGGGTAGAGGGCATTCAAGTGCCACCTCCCCTGCTGGAGCTGGCGGGTACTCCAGGCCTGTCACGGCCGCAGCCGCGGATGCCACTGCACGAAATTGAGTCAGAGGCACTGTTGCCTTTTGACGACCGGTTGTCGCTAGTCGAATGCATCACTACGGGCTACCATGAGGCTTCGGCGGGCTCTCCGCCGCAAAGTCCGTCCACAAGCCCTGGTCGGGGTATCAGTGGCAGCGTTAGCAGCGGTGGCCACTACCCCGGATTCAGCCTTTCTGGTGCTGCGGTTTCTGCCAACACATACCGGGAGGTTCCAAGCGCGGTCAGGGAGGACATGCTGTCGGAATGGTCGCGCGAGGGCGTGATGCAGCAGATGCAGCAGCAGACCGGCAGCAAGTCGGTGTCCCTGAGCGGATCACGCACGGGGACCATGGCCACGGCCAACAACGCAGCAGCACGAAGCCGCCTAGCCATCAACACGATGAACGGGCAGTCGAACGGGCATCTCTACTTCAATGGCAGTAGTCTGCCGTCCCCGACTGGCCAGCAAAATCCTCTCCGGCCCGGCTCACAGGCAGGCCGGGCGCTCAACGGCTCCACAGTCAACGACATGCTTGCTGCGCCAGTTGTGGCGAAACTCCGCAAGTCCAGCGTCCGAAGCGGGCTGTCTCCGTCGCCAATGGGGAGCATGTCGAGTCGGAGCGGCGACCCTAGTGCCAGTGGGTTTGTCACGTCGGTGGACCAGCTAAAGCTGGCGCTGGCTGGCACTGCGACTTCTCCAGGCCAAGCCCGTCACCGCAACGGCGACCCGAATGACGACGATGCGAGCAGCGACAGCATGGCCAGCTATGACATGTCGGCATCTGAATTTTCGTTCAATCCTCCTCAAGGCGCCACGGCCAGCCAAGCTCAGCAATCGGCGCAGCAAGAGCGGGAGATATCTAGCTCACCAACAAGTGTGAGACGGTCTGTATCGGCAGCAGCTAGAAAGGGCTCGGTGGCGAGCGAGGCGCAGCAAGGGCCGCTGACCTCGAATCCCATGCTTTCCGGAGGTGCCGGGACCAACGGTGGTGCATTGGGCGGCACAGAAGAAGAGGCCGTGCCGCCTGTGCCGCCATTGCCATCTCCTCTGTTGCGGGGACAACTGAGCCAGCATGCAAACGGCATCAGCGGCAGCGTCTTTACCCCCATTCCTCCTGTCACGTTTGCGTCGTCCGATGGCCGCCCGCTGACTGCATTGCCAAACAAGTCCTCCATTGCAGTGGCAGCGACTCGGCGCAACGTCAAGAGCCGTGGAGGCGAAAGCGTTCTGTCAAGTCTGATTAGTGACGAGCTGCAGACCTCGGCCGGAGATCTAGAATCATTGCTGAAGGGCATTGACAGCCGAGCAGGGGAGCACAGCTTCGGAAACGTATCACGGCCGCCGTATTGAACGGCCGTTGCCTGTCATCCAACTGTTTAGTGTCTCTCTTTTGTCTCATGTGTCTTTTTTGTCTCTTTCGTTTCTTTTGACTCGTTCATTTGTCTCTTCCGTTTATTTTGTTTTAGAGAGGGAGGTCATTATTTTCAAAAGGCAATGTGGAAATGCTTGTCTTCTCTTTGGGGCACATGTCCGTCTTTCTTCTCGACGCACTTTCCGTGCCATTCATGATCTGTGGGTGTTTTTCTTTTTCTGCCAGGAAGTCTGTTATATGCATTGTATACTATAACCAAGTCATTTAATTTTTTTTGTTGTGTATTGTTTATCAGGTCCAGCGGTTTAAAAGAAGGGAAGAGAGCAAAAAGAGAAGTAGAAGCGAAAGCAATCGATACATATAATAGAAAGTGGCCGCAGTCCCGCAAACCAGTATATGCCCGTGCATGAGTGCTTACTAACTCGTTGATGCACAACTACTTTGGTTCTTAGGGACGTAAATGATTTCCTCCGTCTAAATACAAGAGAAAATAGAGAAAAAAACGTGTAAACATGATATATATATAAGTATGGTGGGTGCAAATGAAAGCCGTTGACAGATTTCGGCGGCCACAACATAAAGTGCCGACATCCAGCATTCGATATGTGGTTACAATCTATTTCGTTGGTTCTCCCATCTTCTGCATACCCTGAGTGTGCCTGCTCTACTGCTGGACCTCCTCAGCTGCGGGAGCCTCCACCTTGCCCGACTTTACCTCCTGGTTGTGCAAAAAGATGCGCGTGCACTGAATGATGCCGACGATGCCCAGGAAGAAGTTGACGGCTGCCAGCATGTAGTTCTTGGGCTTAATGATAAGGCACCAGCGCGTCCAGATGATACCGGTGGCGGTCAGAGCTATGTTCTGTGTCACCGACAGCTTCTCGGCCGGCCGGGCAAGGTCGGAGATGCCGGCAAGAACGAGAACCCACTTGAGCACGGGCGCCCTGAGATACGTGTTAGCAGGGGGGTTTGCTATGAGGAGGGGGGAGAAGGAACAAAAGAAAGAAAGAGAGGCGTACCAGAAGTGCACCGTCTTCACGCCGACCGGGCTATCCCACAGCCGCTTGAAAATGCTCGGGTGGGCCTGGGCACCGGCTCCAGCATCGGCACCGGCGCTGCTACTCTGATAACGGCGTCCGCCGTGGCTGCCGCTGCGGCTGGAAGCTCGGCGGAATGCTGCTGCGAGGAACGAGGCTGTCGAGAACTTAGGCAGAGCTGTCTTGGAGCCGCCGCCGGCTGTGCGTGCGGCGGCGGCGGCGACCGGGCGGGCTGTGGCCATGTGGCGAGTGGCCGCGAAGGAAGAAGACGCGAAGGAGGAAGCGAGAAAGAAGGAAGACGAGGCGGTCGCGGAAGAGGCGGTGGATAGCGGCCGTAGGGCGGCGCGCGCGATTAATGCTGATGGAGACATGATTCGAAGGTTTACGGAGCTTTGGACAGATGTTGATCTGAGGGGTCAGTTGATATGACTCTTTTAATCCTCTTTTTAGCTTTGGGACGTCTTTCGCCGGGGAAGAAAAGCTCTCGTCTAGGGCGGTATCGGATGGTCTGCAGCACGAAGTGTGGGGGGGAAAAAAAGGACGGTGAATTAAGAAAGAGAACAGACTATGCCCGCAGGTGGTTCTCGCGATCGCGTCAGTTGTTCAGACACGGAAGATGGAGATGGGGATGGGAAATCAATCTGGAGAGGAAGTTCGCCGCGGCGTCGACGCAAACAAAGTCGGGGCGATAAAAAAAGAGTGGGGATTTTCTGCACCCATAAAGCGAAAAAAAGGGCAGCAAGAGTGGGAATGGGTGGTAATGGGCACACACCATTATCGGAGTACGGAACACGGGGTGCGATTTCTGGCACTTGCCCGTGCTAAAACGGCGTCCAAATCACACCTCGAACAGAACGGGGAGTGTTGGGGAACCCGGGAGCGTCCCCCTTGGTGGGGAAGGTCGGCCCCTGCACATAAGTTGCAGGTCGCATGCTGCTGCACGGCGATCGGTGATAACGGGGATTGTCGAGGTGTGCTTGACTCACGTGACCTACAGATATCACGTGATATTTTGCTGAATGGTTTCGCAGAAG
>JRUC01000615.1:0-15564 GCA_000806385.1 Leptographium procerum
AGCTACTACCACAGGGACCCATTCCTTACGCATACACTATGCTTCCGTGCTCTTGATGTCACTCATCCTGGTGGCCGCTCGCCTCGCCCGTCTCGTTCCTGGTGAGTCCACATCGTCTTGTCTGTAATTTATATTCTTCAAGTGTTCCTCTCCCTTTGCTCCCCCTCTTCTCTCCATCGCTTGTCTTCTTGTCTCTCATGGTTGTTTTTGTTTTTGTTTTTTTCCTTTGCTCTCCTCCCTGGATCATCATCGTCCGTCCGCTTTGCACTTTGCATCGTTCTCCCTTCAGTGTTCTGTACTCTCCACTTTCCACGTTGCTTAAGGGAAAAAAAAGAGACCAGAACAACGTGCTTCAACGTCTCAACGTGCTTCGAACTGTTCTCTTCTCTCTTTCTCCCTCTCCTTCTCCCTCTCCCTCTCTCCTTCCTTGCTCTCTCGACTTGACTTACAGTCTTGTCTTCAGTCCTGCCCCGTCTTCGATACTTTGCTCATTTCCCAAGCAGGCTGAACTCATCCCTTGGTAACGGCCTAACTATTATTGTTGTTATTATTCCCGTTACCATTCTTTCCTTTATATTGCCACTCGCATTCTTAGCATTCCAGCAATGGCCATGAAGACCACCGCAGCTGTTGGCCTGCGCCGCAGCCTCCGACGACGTCACAAGATGCAGATGCTCGGCCCTCTGAAGATCCGCAAGCCCAAGTCGGCTGCCATGTTGGCAGCAGCAAAGAAGGCCAAGAACGAGCGCCGCCAGGCCACCGCCGAGGCGCAACAACACCAGGACGACACGGCTGCTTTTGACTGCTTTGCGGTATCGCCCGCCTCGACCGCCTCGACCGCCTCGACATGCGACCAGCCCAGGACGCCAACGGCCGAGACGCACGTGCAGACACACTCCCTCGCGCAAGCCGGCCACTCTGATGGCCGCCACTACATCTTCGGCCGCTACTTTGACGAGAACGACCGGTCGGCTGCCGATATCCTGGCCACCCTCTACTACAGCGGCGTCCTTGACGGCAGGCCTCAGGAGCCCTCGTGCTCCGGCATCCGCGATGCCACTGGCTCACCTCCTCTGTCTCCCCGGTCTGCCCTTGCCATCAGTGAGTTGGATCTCCACCCGTCTTTCTCCTTCTCTTGTCCGCCATCTTGGATTTTAACCCCCGCCCCTCCTAAAACAGACGGAGATAGCGTCAAGGTCTGTGATGTGGCCTTGCCTAGCATGCGCCAGACAAACATCATGCTGCAGAGCTGGCACTCGGAGTCGCAGAAGAGCCGTGGTATCAGCACGGTAGACATCGTCCACGACGGCAATGCGGATGATATCAACGGCATGGATGTCGATGGCGACATGGACGGCGATGCCGACTCGGCCTATCCGCCGACCCCAGAACTGTCATCCGGCGGCAGCAGTGTGCGCTCCTCCTTCTCGACGGAACCCGCATCTGGCCATTGGACCCCTACGTGCAAGGCCTCCGATGCCTCCAAGACCGGCAAGACCCTCTTTCCGGCCATGTCTCCTTATCCGCACATCTCGCGCGGAATCTCTCCCGCGTGGCTGCCTCCTCCAGCCTACACGACTGCCGAGCAGAAGACGACCAGCGAGAAGAAGAAGGCCTCCTCGGCTGCCACTGCCTCTTCTCCCTACAACATCCCGCAACAGAAGCCCTTTTCCACCTACGAGCAGAGCTACTTCTCCTGCTCCTCTTCCTCTTCTTCCTCCTCATCGGAGAACCGCTCCGCCTCTGCCGACCGCGGCATGCCATCACCGCCTCAGTCTCCGACCGATGTCGGCAGGCGAACCGAATTCTGCTTCCGTGCCGACCACGTCGCCTCGCCTCCTCCTTCTTATGATGTCTCTATGCAGCAACATCAGCAGCAGCAGCAGCAGCAGCAGCAGCAGCCTGCCCCTCTTATTCATCAACCTACCTTCCAGCAACTGCCCTCGCAGCAACTGCCCTCGCAGCAGTACCAGTATCAACACTATCCGCACCCCCCACAACACCCTCAACAGCGCCAGCATCACCAGCTCCTCCCGCCTCCGCTTCACGACACTTTCGTCGCTTCCGTCGCCGCTGCTGTCCCCTCTTCTTCGTCCTTCCGCTCGGCGACTGATAACATTGCTACCACTGTCGTGACTCTCCCTCCTGCTGGCCTGCCTCGAGGCCCCCTGACACCCATCTCGCCCCTGACGATCCCCAGCGGCCACCACAACCACAACCACAACCACAACCTTGGCCATCAAACCCCACACCCAGCGATGAGCGCAGCACCCAGCGTCGATGGTGGCAAGAAGGAACGGCAGCTCAGTCGCACAGGAGGGCCATCCTCTGGAAAAAAGTCGGGCGACGGCTCTTCGGCGTCGGTGCCGCGGCCGCACTGCAACGTCAAGTACGAGACGGCCGAGCTGGACTTTATCATGTACCAGCGATGCACCAAGAACCGCGCCTGGGACGACGTGACGGCCTCATTCAACGCCGCGCTGCCGCGCCTGCGCCAGTATGCCGAGATGAACTACCTGCGGATGAGCGGTGCGGGCACCGCCAATGGTGCTGTTGGCAGCCCGGCCGGCACCCCCGATGCCAAGGCCGTCATGGACCGCTACCGGCCGCGCCCTGAACGCACGACGCCTGGCCTGCAGGCGTCCTACTACCGCCAGCGGCTGGCCTTGCCGCTGCTCGACGAAGACGGCCGGCTCGTCTTTGACGAGCAGACCGGCAAGCAGGTCTTCACTGAGGTCATGGTGCGCGACGACAAGAGCCGCAAGAAAATGCGCCGTCTCAACAGTGGCGCCGGCGTGGCTGGCGGCAATGCCCACAGCAGTGGCAACACTTCCACCCCTACCACTGCCGGAAAGGCTTCAGACGACGCTCGCGTCCATCTGGTGCTATACTTCCCTGAGCGTGTGGCCCACTATGACTACTGGTTCGTCACAGCCGAGGACAAGGCCCTGGCCCGGCAGCGAGGTGAGATTTCATTCCTCTCCTTTTTTTTTCTTTTCGAATTTTCTGCTAACAAGCTCCCCAGCCTATGATCGTAACATGCAGCGTGCTCAGCGTGGCCTTGCTGCCTGGCACCCCGGCAGTGATGACCCGGAGACGGGTATCCTGATCCGCAACAAGGAGTAGCCAAGACAATGAATGAATGGAAAAGAGACGATGACGAAAAGCTTCTCCGGGAAGCTGGAAAGAGAACGAAAAACGAAGAATCATGCACAAAAACCAGCACAAAAACCAGCACACAAAAAAAGCAATACATTCGCTGGCCTCGAGCCAAAGCACTGACACCAACACTTGTACCATTATCGTCACCCACCATCATACTTTTCCTCACAGTATTATTCCCCTTGTCGATTTTCTCCCTTCTCATTTGTGCGGAAATGCTATGCCCTCCCTCCCCCAGCAACCTCGTCCAGGTCTCTCTCTTTCTCTTTCTCTCTCGCCGTCCTTTCTGGGCCAACAGGACAGACAACCAAAAGCACGGACAGCCTTTCAATTCCTATTCTTTCTTTTTCACTTTTTTTTTCTGGCCGGGAGAGGGGGGTTTCGCGTTTCGCTCCGAGAGACGAGAGCAGACAGAACATGTATGATGTAAGCGGGTAAATGTTTTTACTTTGTTTATGGGAAGAGCGGACGAGAAGGAGATTCCTTGAAAGATTAATGTAAGATACAATACGCCACAATTGGTCGCACTTTCTGTTTTGATTTTATTTGTCTTGTCAGCCATAAATAATAGCATCTTGTCTATGATAAGTATAAGTGTCTCGTCGATTTGTCTTGTCTGTCTTCGCAATATTGGCGTTGCAGCCTGTAGCCTTAATTCTGTTGTTCTTTCTGGCCTTCGTCCCAAAGCGCTTCCAGCATGCATATGTACCCGGGGTCCCCTTTCCCCCTTCCTTTTCCTGTACCTATTACATACGCAAAAGGCCCCTAGGCACAATTGCTGTCATAAGATAAAATGTATATATAAAAAAACAGAATAGAAAACAGGAAAAAAAATATAGTGCAAGATGGTGTCTCCGTAAGAGAGAGTCTTGGGGTATCTGTCAGAAGAAAAAACAACAAAGCTGAGACCTAAGAAAGGCCAAAAAAAATCGAAACGGGAATGCCTCCGCGATATATGTAAACCAAACATCCCTGTTTTGGGAGCCTTCCAGGCCTCCATTTGCCGCACCGTGTCCCTGGGTCCTGCTGCTCTTCTCTCTCAGTCATCTATCTGGCACCATGGATGGTCTAGAACTTGGCCAATGGTGTACCGCTGGGCCACATCTCTGTTTAGCATGCACCGGATCAGGTCAATGCTCTCGTCGCTGATTGTGTACGGTACCCGCAGGTCCCGGTCCATGATTTCATCAATACTGTAGAAGGGGTTCTCCTTGTAGATGATTGTGTACAGCAGGATGCCCAGCGCCCATACATCTTGCTCCTTGCCGCCGTATGGCCGGCCGGCAAGCACCTCTGGAGCGGCATAGTCTACATAGACGGTCAGTTGAGATGCACGAGAAAAGAAATATGATGATGGAAAAGCAACACTGCTCACCAATTGTCCCCACAAACACGTCGAACGGCCCGCTCTTAATGTAAGCCGCGCTACCAAAGTCGATCAACCGAATGTGGCCATCCCCGTCCAGCACCACGTTTTCATCCTTGATGTCCCGGTGCACCACCATCGCCTTTGTGTGCAAATGGTGGATTGCCTGCGCCACCTGCACAAAGATGCTCTGGCACTCCGACTCCTCCATGTTGCGCCGTAGCTCAATGTAGTCGAACAAGTCCATACCCGGCAGCCCGTAGGCCACCATCTCAATGTAGTAGTTCACGTCATCCTCGAAGAAGTCCTCCATCTCTACAATGTTAGGATGCCGCAACCCGTCACGTCGCAGGTAGTCCAGCACATGGATTTCCAGCGGCACCGTGCCCAGCCGCCGGTCTCGAGTCCATGTGTCCACCAGGATCCGCCGCTTCGTCACGTATTTGATGATAACCTGCTTTCCCGTCGACTTGTACTTGGCCAGCTTCACTTGCCCGTACGCGCCCTGTCCCATCTCCTCGACGATGACAAAGTCGTTGATAGTCTTCTTGTGGCCCAGATCTGTGTTCGTGCTCGCAGTTGCAGCCGCAGCCGCAGCCGCAGCCGTGATGGCAGGTGATTGGCGAGCTGTCTTTTTTGCATCCAGTCCATGCAGGGGCGAAGATGATGTCGCCGTCACTTTCACTGCTGGCACATCCTCAGAAGTCGCTGCTGCCACTGCCTTCGCCTTCGGTGCTGCCCCCAGCGCCGACGCCAGTGACATGGACGCCGACATATCGCGTGATCCACCGCCCTCTCTGGCCGTCCTCAGCGCTACATCTTCAAGCTGGCGCGTTAGCGCTTGCGCCACTGACGTTCGCTCAATCTGGGCCCGGGGCGACATCTGCAGGCGCCGGTCAATTGACGGCTCGGGCGACATCTCTGTTGGCGAGTGATTCGGTGTCTGTCCCGGCGATGGTTGGTGTAGCGGCGTTGCAAAACCAGACAGCAGGGGCGAGGCTATGCCTAGGTTCTGCCGCGTTGCATGCAAGTGCCGCGAATACGTGATCCACAAGGCGTACACTTTCTCCGAGTGAGACACTGTAAAGGAAGAATGGGCGGAGTCGCCTGTTAGGGAGGACGACGCAGTGGTTGACCCATCCTCATCGCCGTCCTCGTCTTCCTCGATGACGGTCTCCTCATGGACTTTCATTTGCCGTTCGCTCTTTACGACTCGCATCTGTACGTCAATCCTCAGCTCAGAGCCGTCGCGGTGGAGAGCCGACAGACCCTCTGGGCGCAGAAAGGCCGTGCCAGCATCGGGCCGTCCTTCACGCAGGGCCAGGAAGGCTGCCGCCTTTCGAAAACTGTGCTCCGGGACCACCATGCCATCGACCATGTGAATGTTGTCCACGTCAATGAGAATCTGCAGAAATTTGTCAAAGTCGGGAATCAGCTGGTTGATGGGGTGTCCGTTGAGTCTCTCGTAGCCAAATAGGGCTCCGGCAAAGACAGAATTGGAGCTTTTGATGGCCAGCGTCTTGGTCGACAAGACAATAATACCCGCAATGTGAGGAAAACTAGAGATGCGCAACGCTGGCTGACCAGGTATGCGCTCCACCGTAGCCGGGATGTTGATGCGGTCACAGTTGCGGCAGGTATAGTATTTGCGCTTCACTACTTCGGCAAGATCAATTGGCCCTGACCGTGCGTCGAATCCTAGGCGCGGGATGCGTGGAAGCAACCTGCCAATTTCCATTCCCGGCTGCAATGTCTCGTCGCCCCAGATCGAGCCGAGAGCTCCCGTGATGTCGACCACATAACCATCGTCGTCGACTGTGACTGTGGCCACATCTTCGTGTATTTCTTCGAGGACCCAAATCAGGCCAACGCGCTTCTCCTTCACCCAAAGACTGGCCGAGCCAGTCGCCCCATTGCGCTTCTGGATAGGCACGACATCACCGCAGAGGAGAACGCCCCGAGAGTTGGTGTGGTGATGATGGCCGCCGCCAGCTGGTTTGGGTGGCTTCGCGTCACCACCGTGTATGGTATTTGCCCGACGAGCCTGCTGGAGCCGCTGTTGCTCTTTTGCCTGCACAGATAGCAGCCGGTGCTGACTGCCCTGTGGTGTCTGGGATCGGGAGTTTGGCTTGCTCAGGAGCTTTGCAGTGATTCCGCCTGACCGTGACCCGACTATGCCCATCACGGAGCTGCTTGACGACCGTCGGGTGGTTGGCGCACTCACGGCCTCGTCCTCGGGGTCGTCGTTATCTTCGTCCGGATCGGCATGGAGAAGCTTTTTCTCTAGCCAGGCTCGCCGCTCTTCCTGAACAACCTCAAGAATGCCCATCCTACGGACTTCTGCTTTTGTCACTCCAAACACGAGGCAGGCAAGATCGTTGGCAGCAATGATCGTCCAGGGCGGTTTCGCCTCGGTTGTGAAAATGGCCTGCGCTGCGGGCACCCAGCGCGATGTGTGTGCGTGGACTGCTGGCCCCAAATTGCCGGGCATAACCATAGGAGAGGAGAGTGGCTGGGGGGCAATATGGGGAGAGGTCGCAGAATCGGGTTGATGCTCACCAGGGGCTGCCCGCGCGCTGTGACTTGCAGCCGTTTGTGCCCCAGCCGAGCCGGGAGCAAGCGGTTTCGCCAGCGAGTCTGATGGCGGTTGTTGCACAGCAACAGGTGCGATATCCGACATGGACCTCCTGAGCAAAAGACTTTGGGTGCGAGAGGCAGGCGGGGACGTCCTTTGTGTTGTACCGCTTTCGTTCGTTGGCGTTCGCGAAGACTCGGCCGAGTCCGAGGCCGCCGAGGCTGGCCCAGAAGCAGTGAAAACGGAGAGGCCGGTGTTATGGCTCGGCGCCACCTGCAGGCCACCGCCACCGCCAATGCCGGGACTGGTGACCGGGCTGCCGTGCAACGGGGATACAGAATCGTCGTAAGTCATCGTCCTCGTGAGCATAGGGGACGGTAAGGCGGAGTTCGGTGCTGTCCCAAATAGCTGCTCCGGGCTCGTAGTCCGGGGAAAGAAGCTCTTCTCAAAAACGTTCTCGTTGACGTCGGCCACGTCCTGAGTCTCGTAGTCGCCGGGGCCGCGGGCTTGGACGCCAACCAGGCCTGCTGTATTAGGGGAGGCCGGCCAGCCCATGCGATCCTGCATGAATTCGGCAGAGCGCTTGAGGATGTTTTGACGGTTGTGCAGCAGTTCCTCAGACTGGTGAGCGAAGCTGAAGGAGTGCAAGGACTCCGAGGAGAAGCGAGCCAGGTCTTCGGTGAAAGCAGGGGAGGTGGGCGTCGGGGAGAGCGTGCGCGAGTGCTGAAGTATGGTGGTCATGGAAGCGGAGCGAGGTAGGCCAACGGAAGAGTTGCGAGAAGACGCATTGGATGGGAGAGTGGGAGCTCGGATGGGAACGTGCTGGCGGATACGGCGAAGGCCAGAGCGGCCCAAGCCATGATCATGGTCGGTCATAATGGGAGAGCTGTCGGAGGTCAGAAGGTACGAAAGAAGGACAACGGGGGGAGGGCAAGAAGCAGCTAGCGGCTGGAAGCATACCGAGCCATGCCGTCATATTCGGAAGCAGCTGCGCCAGCATCAAAGGAGAGTCGGAAGCGAGCTTTGTCCGGGGTGTCGACGGCCAAGGAAAGATTGCCGGTGCTTCGGTTTTTGGGTAGGTGCAGGGGCAGCGTGAGCTGGCTTGTGCTGGCGCGGCTGAGCCGGCCATCTTGGTCTGTCTCATCGCGATATTTGTTGGCATCTAGAACAGAGTATGAGCAAGGATGGACAGAGAGCGGGGGCGGGGCCGCTTACCAGTCTCCGGATCCTCCTCGTAAATATGGAGCATACTTGGCAGAGCGAAGTCTTTATAGATATGTCACTCTCTGTGCTAGGCTACGCGTGGATGCGAGCTGTGTGTGTGTGTGTGTGTGATGTTTGGCGTCTTGCCGCAGTGTCTGGAGAGAGAAGTCTTGGCGTGTTCAGTCGAATCAGGGTCCGGGCTGGATTAAGTTTCGAGACTGTCGAGTTGATCGAAATGTGAATTAGCTATGTGGGTGAGGCGTAGGTAGCCCGAAAACGACAGGGGAAAAAGAGACGGCTGTAGGGCAAACAATGGAGGCTGTGCGGCAACGACAAAGAAAAAAGGAAAGGAAAAGAAAAAGGACGGCAAAGCGTGGTTGTAGGAAGGGAGGGGAGCGAGAGGTGTGGTCGGGATGCAGCCAAAAACGATGCGAGGTTTAATCTGAAAAAGAGGCAGAAAAAAGACAAGAGGTGATGCGGCGGGCTCGGCGAAAGGAAAAAAGTGTCGCCTTGGGGAGTGGTTTAGGGCGGGGGCATTGCCAGACGGCTGCGCTTTATAGAGTGTGCCGGAAAAGCGGGACAGTTGCAGGGAGAGAGAAGAATGGAGAGGAACGGGGGGAGAAGGAGAGGATCGGAAAGCAATGTAGGGAGAGCGCGACTACGAGACACTGTTTTATCACAGGGAAAGTGCACGCAATGGGCAAAAATAAAATAAAAAAGTCATTACATAAGATATTAGGTAGGGTGTTAGAAGCGAGGCAAAGGCAAGGCGAGACGAGGCGAGGAAAGGCAAGAACGACCACGACCTAGCAGACAGGGCAGGTGCTCGAAGCAGTGGCAACGTGCGGCTTTCAGTCAGCGTGGCTGGCCGCTCACAACTGGCTATGCAGAATCGACCCTCTGCATTTCAGGCACCGATGGATCTATGGCGACGGAAGAACAGACGGTGACAGCGTCGCCCGTGGCGTGATGCGGAGGATGGGACAAGAAGGGGGGAGCATGTAGTGAGCGAAAACAGACGAGTCGGGACAAGAGATGTAAAAGAAAAAGAGAGAAATGATGGGATTGAAATAAAAGCCCACTTACCACACTGTAATTTCCATGTGGCAAAGGATGCAGAAAAGGCAGTCTTGCAGGCGGTCTTGCTGAGCAAAGGCCAAGCCTCTTCCGTGTGAGCTCGTGGCAGGGACAGGCAAGGAAGCTAGACCCGAGCAGCCGTGAGTGGGAGGGGAAAAGCTGACGAGAGCTAGCTCATATACGAGTTATAATAGCCAGTGCTCGTATAGGCAGCCGTAAGCAGGAACGAGCAGCAAATGCTACTCTGCTGGCTGCTTAGTTCACCGCCTGGCAGGTGCCTTTCCCCCTCTCTCTCCACTCCAGCGTCCGTACATAGTACGAATAGTGGTCACATGGCCTGGGAAAGTGGTGCGGTCATCCGGCGCGGTGGTTGTGCGAGGACAGGGAAACAAGAACGACCACGACCAGAAAAGGCTCGAGGAGGGGAGCCCTGAAATTATATATCTTGCCAAGGCTACGAGTACAGGTCTGGACCAACAACCCACCAGCCGCTGCGGATGGCGTCCTCTCACGCCACGATTTCTCCTGATATTACAAAGGGCGTCTGTGGCCGACGTCAAAGGTCGTCGCGGATCCCTCCCTTTCAGCGGAACGGAGAGCTGCATATAATGTATATAGTTTTGCGGTTAGACGGAGAATGCCCATGGCCCATGCAAGTCAGCCTGGCGGCACGGGCTCTCGTCGACGTGACTGGCGAGAGCGACTCCCGGCACATGGACCTCTTTATTAAAGGAGAGAAAGTCACCTGCTGGCGTCTCGTCCAATCAGTGCCAGTCTTGGCCCAC
Source organism: Leptographium procerum (assembly GCA_000806385.1). NCBI lineage: Eukaryota > Fungi > Ascomycota > Sordariomycetes > Ophiostomatales > Ophiostomataceae > Leptographium > Leptographium procerum. Next base: position 10,169 of record JRUC01000615.1, read on the forward strand.
TCTCTGTCTCAACAGCCAGCCTCGTCTTTGACTGTAAGCAAATGAGCAAAAAAATGTTAATAATAATAAATAATAATAAATAATAATAAATGATAAAATAAAAACAGGGACAGAGACAGAGACAGTGACAAAAACCATGATAACGGACGAAGCCATGTCCATCTAGGCCAAATTCGGACTTGCCCAGTCCTCTGTATCGATAAGGCCGGCTGCACCACACCGCCTTCTGCTTTTAGCGACTAGCAGTGCATCTGCCAGCCACCTACCCACCCACACATCCTCCCTAACGCGATAAGAGCGGGGCACGAGGAACCACAACTACCACGCAGCTATTATCGCCTACTCCGTAGCAGGAAAGCGGGGTATCTGCAGCTGCTGCCGGCGCTATTTAGCAGGCAGCATGTGCGCTACAACAGCGCCGTGTAGCGTGCTATCGTTCTTTCTTTCTTTTTTTGGCTGCTTTGTCTACTCGTAGTATCTTGCGTTGGTTGTGTGTTTTATTCTGTGATTTCTCTGCTGCGTATAGTCATTGCTCTTTCCTTGTTTTCCATTCTGTATCCTTCCGTATTCTAGTCCCTAGACTCGTATTCTGTCGTCTCTCTTCTCTCTCTCTCGTCTCTCTCGTCTCTCTTATCTCCCTCTTCCTCCTCTCTCCCTCGAGTCTCTCATACTTCTCTCGTCCTCTCCTCTTCACATCTCTTCCCCCCACACCTCGCCTCTTCTCGCTTATCTCCAGCCATATCATCCCCAGTCTCTCCAACCATTTTGAGTCTTCGTATCTTCTATCTTACACGCCGCATCGACTCAAAAAGCACTTCCCGTAATCGATCCAAAGGAACAAGACCGCCAACACCTCATTCGCACTTCTCTCCCCCATCTTGCCATCCTTCTGCGTCTTCGTATTCGCAGCCATGGCCGTGTAGTATGCACCGTCGCTGTCTCTCGTTCGCCCACGCCATCTAGACCGCCCCACCGATTTCCTCCTCGGACAACGCCACCTAGCTGACGCTGCCATCCATCGCTCTGCTTGGCCACGCGCTGGAAGAAAGGGGGAGGCCAGAGGGAAATAAAAGGGAACTGCTGTCTTGCTTTTGATCGCAACTGAAAGCGGCCTCAATCCAGTCTTTTCTGCCTCGCTCGTTCCCTTTTTGCGCCCTTTCTTGATCGTCTCTTCGCCATGGCTGCAACCCTACCATCCGACGGTCCCGTGACCGTGTCAAATCAGTTTGTTGCTGGTGGCCATCTTCAACAGCCCGAGACCATCACAGAGGAACAGACACATGCTCAACCGTCACAGCATCCATTGCAGGATGGCCACGAACAGCCCGACGGCATCGCAGACATGCAGCCCAAGCGCAATGGGCGCCAACGCCTTTTCCGGGGGCTCTCACGCATGTCATCCTCGCCAAATCTTGCCCAGCCAGGCCGGGCTCGTTCTTCCAGCACACCGTACACCCGTTCTGGTGCTAGCCTCTCTTGTGTCAGTTTGGCATCGACACCTTCGCCCTTCGGGCCACCGTTGTCCAGTGCCAGCGGCTCCGGCTTCGCTTTTCCCCAGTTCGGCTCGCCTGAAATGGGAGGAAGCTTCGCATATCCATCCTCATCTACCTCTCTCTGCTCACCACCCACTCCGTCTCCCACTCTTGGTGCGCAAGCCAATGCAGCCAACAGTGTTAATGCAATTCGCAAGGTCAACCTGACTGCCGGTGGAGCCGCCGCTGCCGGCCCGAGCACGGTACCGCTGCCGGCCGATATTTCCAGGCTGGTATTGCGACCTAAGAAAAACTTTTTTCATCTGTGGAAAGACGTGCCGCACGAGATCAAGGTGCACATTTTCAGCTTCCTGAAGCCCAAGGAACTTGTCCGCCTATCGGGCGTCAACCGCGAGTTTCGCCGGGTCTGCTTCGACGGCCAGCTTTGGACCCGCTTCGATGCCTCGGAGTTCTACCAGGTCATCCCCGTGCAGTCACTCAGCAACATCATCGCCAAGGCCGGCCCCTTTGTCAAGGACCTGAACCTGCGCGGCTGCATCCAGGTCGAGGACTTTGACGAGGGCAGTGCAATGGTCCACGCGTGCACGAACCTTGTGCAAGCCACGCTGGAGGGATCGCTAATCAACTTCCACAACCTCGAGACGCTGCTGAGCCGGAATACGAAGCTCGCCCATATCAACCTGACGGGCCTGAGCTGCGTGAATCTAAGCACGTGCATCACTATCTCGCAGAGCTGCGCACAGCTGGAGATTTTGAACCTGTCGTGGTGCAAAAACGTGACCGCCGACATGCTCGTCCCCATTGTCACCAGCTGCCCTGAGCTGCGTGATCTGCGCATCGGCGAACTCCGCGGCCTCGACAATCTGCGGCTGGCTAAGGCCCTCTTCGACACCAACCGGCTCGAGCGCCTTGTGCTGAGCGGCTGCCAGGAGCTCACGGATACAGCCCTGACCACCATGCTGCACGGCACCGACCCGGAGATCGACCTGCTGACCGACCGACCCAAGGTGCCGCCGCGCCGCCTGCGCCACCTCGACCTGAGTCGCTGTCGGCGGTTGACAAACCGCGGCGTGGCAGCCCTCGGGCACTACGTGCCCGAGCTTGAGGGCCTCGTTCTTGCCGGCTGCACCGCTTTGACCGACGACGCGCTCGTGCCTATCCTGGCCTCCACTCCACGGCTGGCCTACCTGGACCTGGAGGATCTGAGCGCGCTGACCAACACCCTGTTGTCGGGCCATCTGGCTCGTGCCCCCTGTGCTGCCCGCAGTCTGATGCATCTGTCCATCGGCTACTGCGAGGGTCTGGGCGATGCTGGCGTGCTGCCTGTCATCCGCGCCTGCACAGGCCTGCGTAGTGTCGACATGGACAACACCCGCATTTCTGATCTGGTCCTAGCCGAGGCAGTAGCCATGGTTCGTGCACGCAGCAGCAGCAGCAATAACAACAACAGCAATAACAACAACAGAACCTCCCGAGCAGCCGGGCCTTCGCGTCCCCGCCCGGGTCTCAGCCTGACTGTCTACGACTGTCCCAACATAACCTGGACTGGCGTGCGTGAAGTTCTTTCTCGGAACGCCGAGACTTTGGTGCCTCACTTGCAGCAGCAGCAGCAGCAGCAGCAGCAGCTGGCACGCAACTTCCCCGTTGATATCATCGTCCTCAAGTGCTTCTACGGCTGGCAGATGACTGTCGACGAACACACGAAGCGCGTGCTGCGCGGCAACTATGTGGCCGCAGCCCGGCTTGAGCGCAAATGGGGCGATTGCATGCAGGCCAACGAGGAAATGGGCGCTGGTGGTGCTGGCGGCCGGCGGCGGCGGCGACGAGCACGTGAGGCGCAGCAAGTGCACGCGAATGAGGAGGAGGCCGGAGGCGGCGGCGGCGGCGGCATTGGTGACGGCGTGGGTGTCCTTTCCGCTACGGGCATGGGTGGCCCAGGCACAGGCATCGGACGTCGCCGGGCACGAACAACAGCGTGTGCCATAATGTGAAATTATGTGAAGCCGAGAGCCATCTTTTGGCTTTCCTCTCTCTTTTCGTCTCCTTTTGTCCTACTATTTTGGAGTCCTCATTTATACTTTTTGCTCATTTACGAACTGCACACGAACATTACATAACGCACACGAACTTGACGCAGGCACAGATATGCGCAGCCACGAATTGGATTTGAAATTTGGCTGGGCTCGACTTTTCTGCTTTTACATACGTCCGATTTTCTGTTCTTGTTTGTTTCTCTCATAGATCGGCGAACCGGAGCACATATTTTCGGGGGGGGTCTTGCACTGCTTTTTATCAGCACAGTTTTCTATCATCTAGGTTCCATTCAGGTCAGGGCACCTGCTTTTCCAAAAACAATCCTTTGAGTCTGTAGTCGTCAGGGTGTAGATAAGTTGAATGCTAAATGCAAAACGTATGTATCTTGTATATATATGTGAAAGTCATTATTATATGCACACGCCATGTGTCTCCTTTGTCGCTCATCTCTCGTCTCTCTTCTCTCTTCTCTCTTCTCTCTTCTCTCTTCTCTCATTTCTCTTCTCTTGTCGCCTCACCGAACGCTCAATCTTTGGCAGGTGGGCGTCGTAGCGGCTCCAGCCCAAATACCTCGTCCGCCATGACAGCCGAGCGCTTTCGGCCGCCCGCCGCCGCCGATGTGCTGCCGCCCATCAGTGGGTTCCTTCGGTTGACGCCCGCAGCGTCGTCCCCGCCGTCGCCGCCGTCGTCGCCGTCGTCTTCTCCGCCAATGCCATATGGGTTGCCGCCGCCTCCGCCTCCCAGTGGCGAAGCGCTCACGACGTCGCCAAAGAGAAAGGCATGTCGGCCGCGGCTGGCCGGACTGGCACGCGGCGCCCGCTTCTTTGCCGAGGAGGCGGATGTGCTCCCGTCTGGGCCGCTGGTAGCATTACCAGCACTGCCAGCATTGCCTCTGCTGTCTGGCGTGTCGCCCGGCTCCAGCATCCAGGCGAAGGACGACTGGGCCAGCGTGGAGCGGCTGGGGATGGTGTGCTGCTGCTGCTGCTGCTGCTGCTGTTGTTGTTGTTGTTGTTGTTGTGGTGGTGGTGGTGGTAGTGGTGGAGACTGCTCCTTCTTTTCCACGGGAGCAGCTCTTGTGGTCGTGTCGGTAGCGTCGGCAGCCATTTCTGGCTTTGCCTTCTCTACCGTCTCTGTTGTCTTTGCCTTTTCTCCCGTCTCTTCCTTCTTTTCCTTCTTTTCCTTCTTTTCCTTCTTTTCCTTCTTTTCCTTCTTTTCCTTCTCCCCCCCCCCCTTCTCTGCCTCTACCTCCTCTGCCTTCCCCGGTCGAAGCACCCCGTCGCTGCTAGGCCGCTCGCTGGTGGCTGTGGACTGCGCCTGCGACTGGTCCTCGTCCAGCGGCAGAGCTAGGCTGGCGTCTTCTAGGTGCACCTTGACAAACTGCACCTTGGCCGCAGCCAGCTCGACGACGTCTAGCCACTGCTGTCGCTGCTGTCGCCTATGTCCACCACCCTGGACGGCCTCTGCATCTGTTGTCGTCGTCGTCGTCGTCGTCGTTGTCATCGTTGTCACCACCGCCTGCTTGTCCTTAGGCTCTCCTCCTTCGTCAACCGCAGCCGAGGATGAGGTTGACGAGGTCGACAACCCCGACGAAGTCGTCGACGACAATGACGACGACGACGACGAGGCAGCGACCAGCGATCGCAACGAGTCCACTGTCTCGTCCAGCATGGCGGCCAGCTGCCGGTTCCGCTGCTCCATCCGCTCCAACTCCGCCAGGACCTGCAGCACCTGACCCTCCGTTTCCATCCCTCCACCTCCTGCGCCTCCTGCGCCTCCTGTCCGTCCTCGCGCATACAGGAAAGACGACGCCCCGAGCAGGCTGTTGCTGTTGCTGTTGCTGTTGCTGTTGCTGTTGCCACTTCCTCCCCC
>JRUC01000616.1:0-15558 GCA_000806385.1 Leptographium procerum
GAGGGGGGGAGGATATTTGCCATGTCGATTGTTTGGGGGGCCTATTGAGGAGTTCAAATCAGGAAGAGGGTATTGAGCTCTGCGTTTTTACGAAGGTGGCGTCTAAGCCCTCTATGAAAGGCCTAACTGTTTCTTAACAGTTGGGGTATTATGTACTCTACTCGCAATGGTATATGATTTTGTTCAATTTCATGCAACTGGTATGTAAAAAAAGCGTTGTCCATCACCGCATGGGCGTCGGCGCCGAAAGCGATGTCAGCATGGGCTGCTCATCTGTATACACAGCGGGATGTGGTGGTAGGGATGCTGCATTAACCCCCCCAGATGGATGCATTTCTAGTCACGAAACGGTGTTTTGCCAAACCCAATGGCCCGTACGAGAAGTAGGGACCCCCAAAATCTCACCAATAAATTTGTCACGGTTAATTTTGACCATGCTATTTGGATCGAGATTTGCTGCGCTATCCCAATTACTGTGCGAATAATAGATGAAAGTAAGGGAGGCTAAGGCTGCGTTCAGTCACGTCATCGGATGGCGTGCTCGGTGTCGATCGATGTCGACATTTTAATTCACAGGCTCTTGTGCAGTGGTCAAAAAAAATAGCACCCTCGTGCCCCTCTCGATAGCATCAAGCACATGTCGCTAGACTGGCACTTGCCTCGCTTTGGGCAGGTGGTGGTCCTCTTGATGCACCCTCTTGTCAGAGTTTTCCGATTTTGAAACTATTTTCAACAGGCCGTCTCATGTTGCAAATGTTAAGAAGCATACCGGTGAGACAAGCCGACAGCACGTCAGCATGAGCCGAATTACTATTACATATCCGTACCCATACTATGTAGGAGCAGCAAATTAAACCAAGGTACAGGGGTTGCGGAAAACCACTTCAGCTGCTGCATGTCTACGAGTAGGATTGCCTGTTAGGCCGTGCGTATCATCGCACTTGAGTCCTCGCAAGAGAAGCACACTTTTCTCTTCTACCTGTAGGGTAACGCCGTAGACCGCCTTTCCCAGAGTGTTTCCGGCCCGACGACCTGTGCATAGCCGGACCGCTACACAGTAGGATGTTCCTTATGAATATAAGGCGCTCACTTTAATAGCTGCGTCACGTGCTAAGCTTCATTTCCTTTTGCTGTCGGCTCGTCCCTTGGCCATTACGGCGCGGGTGAAAATCCTCTTGGGACAAGTTGACGTGTTCATATTATCCTCAATGAAGGCCGATCAAACCTAAAAACTCGGCTCGGTCAGGGCAGAACGCGGAAAGACTGCCACTTGCCGACCGAGAGGTCAGGATATATGAGGCTGCGGTAGGTGACACCGGGCCCACCAGCCACGCATGGGAAGATATCATTGTTAATATTAGCGCCTTAGGCTCTGCTACATAGTATGGTAAACACCCGCCGTTAAATTAAGCGGGGCGATGTCAAAGTTACAATAGTGCTAGTTTCAGTTGTCATCAACTGAAGCTTTCACCTGTACGTGGAACATGTCTGCGAAACGACTCTTGTTTGACCCCTAATCCTTCATTGCTGACATCTCTTTGTTCGCGTAAAACTATATTACGGAGTTCCACGGCCTCGTTTTCACCACCGACAGCCTTTCGTCTGGCGAAATCAGGACGCTGGCCGCGCAACTTTTCGACGAGCGGTTTCGAAGCGAATTGACACGGACCAGCTGGTAGAGGAGGAATTGTTACCATTTTACAACCGCGACTAGATCGGCGACATTGTTGCTGGCCATTACTAAGTTGTTGCAAAGCTCGGCTACGGAACCACTTCGACTGTGTGGTTGGCTCGTGATATGAAGAAGATACTGCCTTTCATTTTACTCTCATACTGATGAAAGTCATAGGATAACTTAATACGTTTCTATTTACCACTTTAGTAAAGATCAGAAATATTGGGTGCCAAAGGTGCATATCAATACCTCTACGCTCAGCCATGACTTGGTCGTCTACCAGTATTGGCAGGGTGCCACCAAACAAGAAATAGCGGATCAGGAGGAGCACCCTGGCTGGGAACATGTCCGTCGACTGGAAGACTCATTCACGCTAAAAGGGGCGCAGGGTGAACATGAAGTGTTCGTAATGACACCGTTAGGCATGAGCCTAAGAACCACGAAGGAGATGCTGAAGACTAGTGTCTTTCCGGAGGTTATCGTCACGACAGCTCTCAGTCAGACAGCTCTCGGGCTGGCCTTTCTCCATGATGCAGAAGTAATCTACACCGGTGAGCATTTAACAAGTATATATCTTCTATTTCTTTTCCTAATCAATATAACTCGAAAGAGATCTTCACTCGGACGTCCTGCTAATGTTGCAATGACGGACGATTCAATTCTTTCTTATGGTGGAAAAGATCAGGATGACCAAGCCTTCAGCACAGGAGCAAGCCGGCGACACGACGATCTACATCTCGCGGTATGTCTTGTGCGGCGTCGGCTTACTCACGATCTGTGATTTGGGACAGGCACGCATTGACCAAGAGCACCGTGGAAATGCAATGCCAACACAGTATTGCGTACTTGAGGTGATCTCGAACATGCCCTGAGGGCCTCTAGTGGGGTGCGCTCGCGATAATCTACTCAGTTAGAAAAAAACGAAACGAAAGAGAACATTGTTGTTACTCTCCCCTATTTCATCAACGTATGCAATCAAGCAATGTCTCCAGTATCTGAAAGGCTCCTCGCATAATGCTCCCTGGATCAATATACCCGAGGATCTTGTAAGTTCCTACACGTACAAATCGGTCGAGAACTCATACTCTACCTTCAAACTGATTTACAACTAATCGCACATGCTAGATACATCCTACAACAATTCGGGAAAACCCTGACATCCCCCTTGCCAACATATATGCGATCATACAACTAGAAGATTGAAGAAGCACTTGAGATAAACAGCTCCTTGGAAGAAAAAAATGGGCATCTGAAATCTTTAAGTCGAGAAGTACAAGATGAACTTTACCACCGTGCGTACCCGGTTTTCTCCACCTCACTTAAACTGTTTAGTGTTACAGCCAATGCAACATTGCCGAGAAGACTGACTGCCGTAAGTCTAACACTGATCTCTCAAGTGTACACCTGTTGCCTCCATCCACATCGGCCATTGCATACCCTCATAATGCTGTGGCCGGTCAGCGTCATAGGCAGCATCAAGCAAGAACAGTTTTTCTATCCTCCATTAGGGCCATGTGATGTCGGGTTTCCCGTTTGGAAGCATCATGCGGAACGACCAGCCCTGTGATTCGTAGATTTCGGTGAATATTTTTCGTAGCCACAAGGTGGGGACAATTGGGATCCAAAACTCGCACTTTTCTTTTCTCAGGATATCGATCCCAGCAGTCCACGAATGCCAGCCACTTGCTCTGTCCTCTGTGGCTATCTGGGCATGAGCCATAGATAGGTGGACCAAGGCTTCTATAAATCGGCTTTGCGACTTGAGGGTGTACATGTGCCTGGCCTCCTGGAGCGTATGCCTCCACCGCAGCACTGCCTCTCCATAGTCGCATCTTAGATGGGCCAGTCGGGCTGAAGCAAGGAGGCTTCGCACGTGTAGCTGCTGGTCGTATAGATCGTCCAACTCTGGTGGTACGGCGACTTCTAGCTCCTTCAACACCACCTCTGCAGCATCCAGCCTTTTTAATCCAATATTGGCCTCTACAGATGCTGATAACAGCCGTCGATACGAACGGCGTGCACGTTCTGGCTCTTCAGTCCTGTCAAGCTCGAGCTGTATAATCTCGGCAGCCCTTTCGTACTCTTCCATTTCGCAATAGATGTCCGCGAGCCTGCCAGAAATTATTCGTCGAGTGTTGGCCCGCAGCGGATTGGCCGTGTTTAGTGAAAGAAACTGTTCTAGCGATGCCCTGGCTGCGCCAAAATCCCCCACAGATTGGAAGAACCGTGCGGCTGCACTTTGCAGTCTGGATGTTACCTCAGTGTCCAAGGCCGACAGAGGCGCCTCTGCTTCCCACTTGTAGATGAAGGACGGCACGTCTTTGTCGTAGCACTTGATCTTGTTCTCAATCTGCGAGATGTGGAGTCGCCCCTGGATCGCAATGTCTCGGCGGGTCTTTGGCTTCGGTCCTTGCCAGAGGAAATTTCGTATCTCAGCCTCCGACTTGGTGAGCTCTCCATCCAGCCGGTAAAGGATGCTCTGGAAAACCACCACTGAGGCTTGGAGGTAGTACGGCATTGATTTCCGCAGAAAAGTTTTGGCTTTTCGGAGAGCCATTTGGCGGATGGGAACAGAGTCTCGCTCGCAGAAGTAGAGGATAGTCTCGAGAGCCTGAGTTCTAAGCGGCTCTTGCACCTTGTTCGGCTTTGCTATGCTTTCAAGCACTGGCCAAATCACCTGTTTCAGAGAGGTAGACCTGTGAGCCACCGATTAGAAAATAGAGACCTGCGTAGCTATGTGGACAATACAAAAATCATACCACTCGGTATTGCCCTCGTAGCATGGCGGACAGGCGAAGCAGAGCACCTTTAGAGTTGCAGCTTCGAGCTCGTCTATGGTATGAGGCCGCAGCGTATTCGAAAAGAATAGCCTTAGCTCTGGACATAAAGTCCATGATATGTTTCCGTTGTCCATGACGTGTTTAGTGATGTATGGACCCTCCAGGGCTCGGGTGAGCTCTGTCTCATTTGACAGAAGCTCTCCGAGCCCAGCCGGAAGATCCAGACCAGCAGAGCTTAGACCGCGGCTCTCTATCTCTCCGTGGTCATTCCATCTTCTCTGGGGATGACCGAAACTTCTCAGGAGCCTATCAGGTATAGAGCCGCCAAAGGCATGAAGAAGCAACAGCAACTGGTCTGAGTATGGGATGAAATCATTGTAGTCGACAAAGAGGTTATGATAAGGGGACGGGAGAGACAGATCTGGTATCATTGGTGCCCAAGTGTCAGCATTCCACGGTGAAACTGTGGGGTGCGACACACTAACGATTGAATTGGCTTAAAATTAGGCGCTGCACAAACTTAGCGTAGTGTTCATCCCTGGGACGTAGAGATTGTAGGTGGTCCAGGACTTCCTCATCCTGCATATTGAGATATCTCTCATATCTGTCTGTTCTCAGTATTTTGGAAGCAGTGGAGGAGGGCTGAAGGTGCAGTTACTTACGTCGAGTGTGGAATATCTAGCGGAAGCCAGAAGAGTGCTCCGAGTCCGCCAAGCTTCCGAGCAAGCTTGATATATTTCCTCCCTGAGTTTCTCAGTTCCGCCACATTTTGATTGTTCTGGAGAAGCACGGTTACTCGTCGTAGAACTGGCACTTCAACGTCCAGTCTTGACCCAAGGAAGATGACTACACAAGCAAGCCGTCGACACAAGCTGAGATGGACGACGTCGTCAGAAGCCGTCCAGAAGCCGTCGACGTCGTCCTTGAATTTTTCGCAGATCGTGTTGATGGGTTCAAGGTTAATCGAATTAACAAAGAGTGCCTTCATTGTCCTCTGGTTGTTGAGCGTAACCTGATACTGAACACTGCGGGCGAGTGACTTCGACTGGGCCAGGATAGCCCGAAGGTCTCGCATATGACAGTTCAAGGCAGATATAAGGCTCTGCGCTTTTCCATCTTCATATTCCCTCGCGAGCTGGCGAACTGTATTGCAGAGACAGAGCTCCATTATGCGGACGCGCGATCGGCAGGTCCTTGTGTATCGGAGCCCTCTCATTTCGCAAACGAAAAGTCTGGTGAAGATCCGGTGTCGGGTGTTTGTGCGCCGTGCCGTTCTGTGCTCTTGGAGATCACGTGCCCGAATGCACCCGATTATCTGATTGATAAAACTGATTGATAACGATTTACCCGGGCCCACTTGGCTAACAGCCCAAGTACCTAAGTACCTCCGTACTAGCTGCACAGCGACCCTCTTATCTGGCAAGAGTATGCGAACGACGACCATAGTCCAGTTCTGGTGATCCTACCCTGGCCCTGGCTTGGCAAGCAATAACGCCAAGCAGGCTTGGCTCGGCGGGTGGAGGTGTTGAATTCCCCGTTGTACTCCGTAGTCGCTCACCTGGTCCGAGCTGCTTGTGGTCTTTGTAAAAAAGATGCTCGGGGCCTAATGGACTTTGCATCTTTCTCTTGTCCGGTAATACTCACTTCACCTTCTACTTTCACCTTCATTATTTTGTCCCTTCAATGCAGGACCATATCATACAGAACACGGCCAGGGGCCGCTCGTTTCTAGAAGAATCTGACGAGTCGAGTCTGGCATCTGACGAGACTCCTCTTCTTCAACCGGAGAGGCTGCCGCCAGATTGCCTCGTGCCTACAGCAAAGCCTCAGGAGATTTCCTGGATGTCGATTCCCAGGAAGGGGCAAATGGCCGTTATTGTCCTTGCTCGGTTGGCAGAGCCCTTGAGCGAGCGGTCGTTGACGACGTACATCTTCTACCAGATCCAGGGGCTCGATCCCAGTCTCGACGCCTCGGAAATTGCAAAGCAAGTCGGATATCTTACTGCGATGTTTGCAGTCGCACAGTGCCTTACATCTATGTGGTGGGGCCATCTTGCAGACAATCCTCTCCTGGGCCGCAAACGTGTGCTGGTCATTGGCCTTCTCGGCTCGGCCACGTCTGCCTTAGGGATGGGCTTCTCGAAATCCCTGCGGATGCTTTTCTTCTTTCGCTTCCTGGCTGGCGCTCTCAATGGGAATGTTGGAGTGCTTAGAACTATGGTGTCCGAGGTCGTTTCTGATAAGCGGTATGTCAAGCCATTATACCCCGTACGTACCAAAGCAACAGCGGTTACTCATGCTGCTAATAGATATCAGTCACGAGCTTTTCTTGTCCTTCCCATGTGCTTCAACGTCGGCGTCATCATCGGGCCGCTTCTGAGCGGTTTCCTTGCCGATCCTATTCACGCAATGCCGGGCATATTCGGCCCTGGCTCGTTAATTGGTGGGCCAGACGGCGTGGAGTGGATGAGAAAGTTTCCATATGCGCTGCCCAATCTGGTCTTTTCTATTTTCCTAGGTCTGGCAGCCCTTAATGTCGTCCTGGGTCTTGACGAAACGCATCCGCAACTGCGAAACCGACCAGATCGCGGCCGCAAGCTCGGCAGGTATCTTTTACGGATGGTCATGAGAGAAAAGCCGTCTGAGGATCCCTACAGATCCATACAATACGACAGTTTGCCCGACTACGACTCAGCGGCCCGGCTCCAGGACGAAGAAGCTGAAGAAGCGGCGTCTTCTCGGGCTGAGGACAAACAGAAAGCTCCGTTTCGAGCCATACTGACGCGAAATGTCTGCTTGACAATGCTGCAGCGCTTTCTGCAGTCTCTGCACGTCTCAGCATTCAATTCGATGTTGTTCAGCCTTCTTCCCGCCCCCAGGGCAGACAAAACCGCTTTTAAGCTGCCATTTCACTTCATGGGCGGCCTAGGACTCTCGAGCAAGAAGATTGGCCTTGCAAACACGACGATCGGCATGATTGGCATACCGATGCAGCTTCTTCTCTATCCGGCACTAATCAACATTCTGGGTGTAAGAAACTCATACCGCGTCTTTCTCCCGCTCAGCATCGTTGCCTATTTCTCGCTGCCGTATCTTGTTCTGTTGCCAGACAACTCCGCTCTGATTTGGGTATGCCTGTCAGCTGTTCTGTCAATGCATGTCATGTCTCGGACGTTTGTCAACCCAGCGACAATGATGCTGGTTAACGACTCGGCACCAACACCGAGCCTACTTGGAACAGTGCACGGCGTAGCGTCGAGCATATCGAGCGCTGCTCGGATCGTGGGGCCAACGGCGGGCGGTGCCATACTTGGCTGGGGGCTCTCCCATGATGCTGTCGGACTGCCGTTTTGGCTTCTGGCTGTTTTGGCTGTGCTCAACTGGATTGTCCTTTTGTGGATCGAGGACGTAAAGATGGAAGAGTAGTCAACATAGTGGAAGGCGCTTTCATCTTAGACCGGAGCTCCAATTGTGAGTCGGGGCGTGGGGAAGAGACTTCAGGGTTATCCCATGTCACATACTAGTGAACCGTATTGGGGATCGGCCGTCATTTCTTGCGTTGTTTTCTTGTTTGATGGTGGCGTGTGCAGGTTTAGTTTGGCTTGGCATCTACGACGCAGTACTCCGTACAAATATTGTGCTTTTTTTTTGTCCAACCAAAAAGCAAGCTACGAGTACATAGCAGAATAGCAGGCCATCAACCACTAAATCCCTCCCTGTGGAGATCTACCCTACAGCTATTTCTGCTCCGATAACTGTCAACCGATCCCTGGACAGCTTCCATTAGCGAGTCTGGCCCACACACGGCCACTAGAACTCGATCTTGGCTGCTAATCGTCTGCATAGCTTCGCAGATGATCGTCTCGGCATCCATTCTCTCGTAATTGAATTTGACTGCATGTTTGAGAGTCTCGCAGGTAGACCTACTAGCAAGCAGTCTCTCCAGCTCGCCGGTTTCGGAGACGTTCTCGGTGCCAGTAGGGATTCTCCCTTGTAACTCCTCTCCGAACACGCCCTGGATTCCACTGCCGCTTGCAGTGACGTATATCGTCACGTTTACGGCTGGCCGAGCTTTGGAGAGATGAAGCAAGTGCTCTTGGAACCAGCTCACTTGTCCTTTGAGACGTTAAATGTCAACAGGAGTCATCTTTTCCGCTTCCATCGCGAACATACCTGAATGCCTCACGGACCACACAAAGTCCAGGGACTGGGCGGCGATTCGTTTAGGATGGCTCAGTATGCGATTCACAAGACCAAATGTGAATGCCGCTCCGCTCCCTCCGGCAACGAGAACCAGCTTCTCATATACCGATATGTCTGGGAGCGATCCGTATGGCCCGTCTATAGAGACCCAGCGAATGCTGTCCTGTCTGCGAGCCGCAAAGTCGTGGAGAGACCTGGTGAAGCCGTTGTGCGACTTGATGATGAGTTCCAAGCCAGATGGTCCATTGCTAACGATTGTAAATGGGTGGGTCTGGTAGAAAGAGATCTCTGGAATCCACAAGAAGCAGTGCGACCCCGGCACAACGTCTATAGAATGCGGCTTCCAGAGGAGCAGCCGCACTCCGCCGCCAGGAAGAAGACGGAGTGAAGCCTGGTTGTTCACAAGGTTGCGCAGTGTTCTTACGGCTCTGGCGCCGCGATCCAGCAGCCACATGCAGGCAATGAATGCCATTGCCACCGGAACCTTCTTCACCCAATCTGGCCTGTGCAGGCCTGTCAGGACAACGACAGACACGAAAGCAGTAACATGACTGACGTAAAACAACTCATAGCTCCGGTGTCGTAAGACTCCCATCAGCAAAATGACCATGGCAGCAGCAGCTGCAATGCCTAGCACATTTTCGATTTCTAATAGTGTCTCCCATCTGTTTTGGCGGCCAAAGTGCACTTTGTAAAAAATGGCGTGAAGAAGCACCAGAAATGCCACAGAGTATCCTATGAGTCTGTGAAGCATGCCAAGTGTAGCGTGCGAGATGGCTGCAGGAAAGAAAGAAAGGATAAGCGGCAAGTTTCTCAATGCTAACAAGACGCACAGCGCCGTGTTTGCCACTGCCATCCTATATAACGTTAGCCAGATTCCGATTGCAACTGAGGGGAATGACTAAATCACCATCCAAATCTGGAGGCCAAGTAGTTAACTCGGTAGCTATCCATAAAGTTGAAGCAGAGAAGGACGTTGATCACCAGCAGGGAGCCGAGAAATGCAAGAAGCCCAAAGGAAGGCTGACCGAAGCACTTCCATTCGGCACGACGCTCCAACTTTCTTTAGATAGTTAGTATGGATATTTCCTTAATCTGTCGAGATTATTCACGTACCTTAACACCAGAAGAACAGCTTTGCAGGTACGATCCTGAGACCCTCCGGATGGCCATGGGCGAAGAGCTTTGTTACATAAAGCGCGCAACCAATGAGTCGAAATCATGATTATAAACAGGCCACATAGAGCGGCGCCGTACACTTTCAGTGCCTTTTCATTGCCTAACTGTTTTATGCTGGGACCTTTGGCAACAGACATGCTGAGATGACGTAGTCTAGCCGAGAAGAGCGGTTGAGAAAGAGAAGATCTGATAAGATAATCGAGACCCTGATCTATCGAAGAGTTGGGCACAAGACTTTAAAAAGGGAAGGGTAACAATCTTGTTCCACCCCTCTTCATATTATTGGTCGGCTATCCGGCTAATTAAGGTATCAAAATACAAGGACGGATACCATGGGCTCCAAATGGCCGACATGAAATCAATTTTCCGAATATTCCAGCATTCATGTCCTGCTCCGGAGTAGTTTCTGCTAACTTTCGTCTGGATATTGTTGTAATGTATAGGCTGTTGCCATCATATATTAGAACATATTCACGAGAAGCTCAACAGTTTGTAAAACTTTGGTGGTGACGACTCACAAACGCCAAGAACAATGAAACCAGAGCTGCGAGTACTTGCATGCCCACTCGGATTTTTCACCGTGAGCGGAATCTTCCTCTACGACGTAAAGTACTCCATACAGTTACTCCAGTCCAGGGATGTAAATCCACCTCCTATTCTCACTGTGAGAAAAATTTCTCCACAGTTCTGCAGGACAGGGGAGTAAATCCGCCCAAGTTCTTCACCGTGAGAAGCTAAACATGTATTATGGGTATACGGCTAGCCCAACTCGGGAAATAGGGCTTCTAGAATTGTACTTGGCGGGCTAAGATCACTCTGCATTGGGTGCGATAACGGAATGGTTGCCAGAGCGCCAGTCAGAAACGCACGTTTGTCTAACTTGACTATACACAAGCTAGTCGGTAGTGCCACTCTGATTCTGCATACACATGCAAAAGGCGTTATCTGATCCTGAGATAAGATGAGATAAAAATCCACCATCTCAACCTCACTCTTCGTGCAGGTCTGCTCTCTCTCCACCAGAAAGCCGTTAATTATTCTCGCGGACACGACTATGGCTTCTGAAATGGCATCTACTGGGTCTATGGCAACGCTGGGCAACGCTGCAGATACATCTGCACGACTGGAGGCCGACGAAAAGAACATTGCTGATGTTAGCAGCAATTCGGTCCCGGAGTCCGAAGAGGCCAGGGACTTTCCTTTGTCCTGGAAACTAATAGCTCTTTCCTGTGGCATTGCACTCTCTTGGGGTTCTTCCTTCTCGGAAAACACGTTGGGGCCGTTGAAGTCGACTCTGAAGAAGGAATTGCACATCGACAATGCTAGGGTTAGAGTTTGCCTAGGGGCACGCTTTATGTACAGTGGCGATCGGGAGCTGACTATGTTTATCAAACAGTACGGGGCCATCAGCTCGGCCACATCGCTCGTCAACACGGTCCTCCCTATCATAGGGGGATATGGGCTTGATTATTACGGCGTCGAATGGTGAGCTCTACGGCGCGGCTTCTGTATCCTTCTGACTAATAAACTAACCGTCAATAAGGGGATCGATGGTCTGCTCCATCTTTGTGCTAATTGGAGCTGTGGTATCAGCGTCTGGTTCTAACCAGGACTCATTCGCCCTTGTACTTGGAGGCAGAGTTGTTATGGGCTTCGGCAGCACTGTGATTGAGACGTGCACGTCCAAAGTCAGTCCTACCAGGTGCCATTTTCCCAGCTATCACAACCTCCCGCTAACTTAATGCGTATCTTGATAGATCCTGGCGCATTGGTTCCGGCACAAGGGCCTGGGCTTCGTATACGGCATGGATCTTGCAGTTGGTGCGTGGCAGGCGATAGGCATACATGCATACAAACATAGACTTGTGTGCGCTGACGTTTTCTTGTTAGGGAAACTCATTGTCCTCATCTCCAAGGTATCGGCAGTTCCTATGAGAGATACCAACTCGTTCTGGGGCTGGGCGCTATGGATTCCTGCCATTGTCTGCTTTGCCAATCTTCTCCAGAACATGTTCTACTTCTGGTGGGCACGGAGCCGGCCGGAATGGGCCCAGATGCCCACGGGCCAGCGGCTGGCGAGGAGGAAGATGGAGAGAAGCCGCCAAACGGCTCTTCAGACCGGAAGCGAAGACGTCCAGGATGACGTGCAGCCCGGCGAGAAGGGAGGCGGCCGTCTACTCGGTGCCCTGCCGAGCTGGAGGATCGTCACGCGCGTGCCGCGCTTCTTCTGGCTGGTTGTGTGCACGCAGATCCTGCAGTCGGGCGTCGTCGGCGGCTTCAACGGCCTCAATGCCGACATTATCAAGACGACCCGTGGCTCGACCGACCAGATTGCCGGCTACACGTCGGCGGTGCAGCAGGTCATCCCCATCGTCTGCGCCCCGCTGCTCGGCGGCTTCTTTGACATCTTTGGCCACCGGATGTTCTTTGTCAGCCTGACGTCGGCCATCTGGATCCTGGTGTACTGCCTGATCGGGTTCTCACACGTCAACGCGCTGGCCGGCATGATCCTGGCGTCCGTGGCGTCGACTATGAACGCGCTGCCTCTGCTGGCCTCGATCCCTCTGATGGTGCCTAGCCAGGTTGAGCTGGGGCTCGTGTTTGGCTTCTGGAAGGCCTTCAACAACAGCGGAAGCGTTGTCGTCGACATGATCGCAGGACGACTGCAAGACATTACACCGAACGGCACATATGAACGCGTCATCGCATTCTTTGTGGCCTACAAGGCCCTGGAGTTCTGTCTAGGGCTCTTTTACGGCGTGCTAGACAAGAGGTAAGACATGTCGAAGGCGCGCAAATGCTTCATGTTTTATGTTTTCTGACATCAAATCTGCAGATACCTCGGAGACATTCTCACTATGAGCGAGAAAAAGCGCATGGCACTCGAGAGGGAGGGGAAGCTCGGGGATCTCATCGGCCGCAAGCCCGCAAAGGCATTCACTGTGGTAGGGCTTACTCTGCTATGCTGTTTGGTTATCATTGCCTGGGTCCTCTTTATTCGCTACTCGCTATAAATGAACTGCTCAAGGCCGAGGCACAGCCATTTAAAATTAAGGTGGGAAAGGAGAAATGTAATATCGAGATACTTCATAATCAAAAAACACCAGTGTCCGACTCGTTGTCGTAACCTGTGTCGCTGTCTTCAGATGTATCGTTGTCATCGTCGTCGTCTCCAGCGTTCGACTAGTATGCCCATGTTAGTGTGCTGTGCAGACTCATGAGCGGAAGCCCGAGACAAATAAACTTACTCCCCGATTTCGCCGGCCAGAAGGCGACCTGTTCTGCAGCTCGGGCATGTCGTAAACAGAGTCCGGCAGCTGCTGGTCTTCCGGCGCCGTGACGATGCCAAACTCCTTGCACATTCCATGGGCACCGCTCGTGCCGTAGAAGCCTACAATTCTCTGGCCCTTCTCGGGAACTGCATGTTGTTGATTAGTAAGCTGTTTTGACGGAAATGAGAAAAGCAACAGGCACAAAGAACAAGAACAGATTGGCTTACCTAGAAGCTCAACAGTATTTCCCTCTCCCTTGTTCAGAGCCCCCATGGCTTTGCCATTTGCCAACATGATCCTCAGGCCGGTCAAGGCCCACGGTCCAGACTTGGTAACCGCAACCTTTGCGATGTCGACTCCTTCAGGGATGGCAATCTTCTTTGCCTGGTGGCCGCCCATGCCGCAGTTCTGGCCGTCCTTGAGAGGCCCACAGGGAGTTTTGGTGCCGTCATTGTAGTAAACAATGGCACCATCCAGCCCGCAGCCGACTCTGATGTCAACCTTGGACGCGCGAACCAGACCGCCGTGTCGGCCTCGCTTCTTCAGCATGACCGTCCAGGCCCAGTCGTCGCTCTCCGTGTTGCTGCTGGCGATGCTTGTCTTGGCAAGGCGGATCTTGGTGCCGGGAATGCGAATGAAGTTCTGGTTCCTGAAAAACTTCCACACGTCGAGGTTTCGCTGCTTTCCGTTCATGGCGCTGATTTCGAGATCCAACGGCTTGTCGGGATCGAAACGAGCCTCGAGCTCTTCCATGGTGTACTGGACGGACTTGGACGGGATCTCGACGGAGGGGCTAGCTTCCACAGCTCCGTTGAGCGCGACGCGGACGATGCCTGCGTCCGAGGTGATAGCCATGCGGAGAAAGTCGTTGTCGCCGCCGTCGTCGTCGTCCTGGAGCTGGACAGCAGGGACTAGGTCGCCGAGGTCGCTGTCAGAGGGCAGACGGAAATGAGGGAGGTTCCGGAACCGGAGGAGGTCTCTAAGATCCCAGTGGCAGTCGTTCGGGGTGGCGTCTGTGACCGGCGACAGGCCTTCGCTTTGCATCTGGCGGCAGTAGGCTGTCTTTGACAAGAGGCCCTTTGGCCAGTCCTTTGCGTATCCCCTTGCCATGATGCCGGTCGTGTGAGGTGCGGAAAAGGCATGGCCGACCTCGTGCAAAAAGGCTCCCTGGCCGACAGCGCAGGCCTCCCACATGGATGCACACTCACCGTTGTCGTTTGCCACTCGGTCTCCCGGCTCGCTGCAGTCCAAGAGGCAGTCGGGAACCTCCTCCATGAACCTCGGCCAGGAATACGTCAGGTGGCTGCCGAACACGCCCAGCGACAGGCCATTCGGGTCGTGCGCTCCGAGTGCCGCGTGCGCGGTGATGAGCTTTGCCTTGGAATCGTAGTGCGAATCGAGAATCAGCCCTGCAACGACGGGCCGCGCCTCTCGCGTGAAGGGTGCCCCGTGTGCCAGCAGAGCCTCGGCAAAGATGGAATGCAGCTCGTCCCGCCGGCTGCCGGACGGGTTCTGCTGGGCGCGTTGGGCATCCCGGAGCTCGGCAACGGTCATGTCGGCGCGAACAAGGTGGACCTTGGCAGTGGTTTGCATGGTCGTGGCCGTCTCGCTAGCAGAGACGCAGCTCAGAGTCTCAAGAGCCCACTCCTCCTCCAGACGGAACGTGCGGCGTCCTAGTCCCTTCAGCCGCATCTCCTCGGCGGTCAAGGCCTGCCACATGTAGGCCGACACGCGAAGCTTAGCAATGGCTGCAGGCAAGCCCGAGTGTGCACTGGACAAGGCACCGAACTTTGCCGGAGGGCAGTCAATCAGCAGTGGCGAGTCCTTTGCAACCAGGATAGCCAGGTGCAGGGGAGGCGTCTGCAGCAGAGGCACGTACTGAACAGACAGCTGCAGAGCACAAAAAAGCTGTTAGATAAAGTAGAAGAGGCAGCAGGACACAGCAACGAAGTGTGCACTTGCCTGTGCCATCTGTGATGCATCATGTCCGGCGGTGAACCGGAGCAGGTTCACTCCTGGGGCTAAGACAACAAGAGCCTTGAAATATCCCTGGCACATTGGCCATGACTGTCTGGGGAAGGTGGCTCGTCCTCTCTCATCCTCTACCTCAACATTGACGTGGTCATCATCGCCTGTTGCGGCTTCGCAGCGGCCGGTGACAAGAAGGCACCGCTGGTGCACAGTCTCATTGTGGCGAACGTTGTCAAAAAAAATAGAAGCAGACATCTTCCGATTGTATACAAAGCGAATTGAGCAGAGCAGTGAGAGATGAAGCAGTTGTCGTCGTTTTTGTGATGCTGTAAACTGCCTTGACTGCCTTGAGGCCAGAGTGAAGCCGTCTTAGTTTTATAGGCCTCTGTTTAGGTCTATCCAGCAGTAGCCTTTAGGCCGCAGCCGCCTGTGGATCCGAACAATCAGTGGGCCAGGTCCCCCCCCCCCCGCTTTAGGC